>JAWQEG010003548.1:7500-45000 GCA_033782935.1 Petrolisthes cinctipes | reverse complement strand
CATAACATCAACTTCGATAAACGCTTCATATCATAACATCATCAACTTTGGCTTCACGCTGTTCACATCACAACAAAATTTTCATATTATCATCACATTATCTTAAAATCATCAACTTGGCTTCACGCTATTCATATCACCATAACACATATCACCACAACACATATCACCATAACACATAATATCACCACAACACATATCACCATAACACATAATATCACCACAACACATATCACAACAACACATAATATCACCATAACACATATCACCATAACACATAATATCACCACAACACATATCATCACAACACATAATATCACCATAACACATAATATCACCACAACACATAATATCACCATAACACATAATATCACCACAACGCATATCACCACAACACATAATTTATCACCACAACACATAATTTATCACCACAACACATAATATCACCATAATACATATCACCATAACACATAATATCACCACAACACATATCACCATAACACATATCTTGCTTACGAACCTTATTAGTATGACTCCAGTTTCAGGCATTTCCCCTCGACTCCCCTTACCCTGGTGGTGGACTCTATCTAGGCTTGTTGAGTCCGACAGTCTGGCACCAAGAAATGATAGTCCAATGGTAGTCTCTGGGATCTCACCTTAAGGGCCCTGTGATCGTGTATGGAAATAATTGGAGACTTCTGATTCCTCCTGACTATGCCACGAAATACGCTTCTTCCATATAGGTGTGTGTGTTTCATGGCTGTATTTGAAGGACTCATTTACCTCCAATTTTCTGACTACATCACAGGGACCCTTCATCTCTGAATTTTAATATATGTTGTCCCTGGAATCTCACCTTTATCTCTGGAATTTTATATATATGTATACCGGTATGGACTTTGAATTTTGTTTCCATTGTTCACGGAAATATTTCTGTTTCCTCATAATTATTTTAATGTACAAGTGATCATTATATTATATTCAATTTCACGATTCAATAATTAGGATTAAAAATTATCAGTTCGGGGAAACGTGAGTAGTATGTTCGTGTTATGAAATCAAACCCGTTACGACGTCCCCACTATCCAAGCAATGTCCAAAAAAACCTCGATATTCCAGTGATATTTTAAATGTCAGGTTGAATTATATTTTTAAATTGGCATGACTGAAGTACTGTACAATTCCTGGGAAGAAAGTTCACTCAAACCTTCAACACTAATCACAGTAAAGTAATTACTAACTATTGGAAAACAACTTAGAACCTGATAACAGTTAAATTTTAGTAATACATAACAACTTAGAACCTGATAACAGTAAAATTGTAGTAATGCATAACCAGGTACCGTGATAATGTTGTAATAAATATCCAGTCACCATAATACTGTTGTTAGTAGGATATATATGATCACGAACAATTTTTCCAGTTTCGTTACGGTTCAGTCTAAGTTTATATATATACTGTATGTATGTATCTGTTATATATGTGGTGTTCGTGACGCTGTAAAACTAGAGGAGTGTAACGCATCACATCCATTTTCACCCTTATTGAGGTTTTCACGGCCGAGTGCACTAGTAGCCATGCAGCCTCTTACCGCCCCTCACACTCAATATAATACAAAGCCTGCATGGTGGGTATAAATTTCTTGGGTAAGCAGCAGGTGTATGTTTGCTGCCTTTCTGTAGCGTCTCAAGGTGAGCCATATATATCCTCACTCCGAAAACCTGTTCTGGCCGAAATACACCCAAGAATCTGGTCCACAAATTATTGATCGCACTGACGGGAAGAAAAGAATAGTGTCGATACAAGACGCGATTTCCTCATGGTCAAGGGAAGAAAAATGATGAGCTTGTGTTTACTCCACCACGAGGAAAGACAAGAACTGGTAAGAAGCGGATACTAGCACTGGACACTATAGGTAAAAACTGGGTATTTATTCTAGTGGAAAGGCCTGGTAGGAAAAAGTAGCCATGCAGTAGTTACAAGGCCGACGGCTGTTATTCCCGACCATTTATTTCATTCTGAAGGTTTGGCTTTGTTGATTAGTCACCTACTGAAAACTTACTGAAAAAAAAGCAAGCACACACACACACACACACACACACACACACACACACACACACACACACACACACACACACACACACACACACAAACACACACACACACACACACACACACACACACACACACACACACACACACACACACACACACACACAAACACACACACACACACAAGAAGCAATAACTAATCCTCTACCATTCACGGATATTATGGTTAAATTTTGTAGTTGCAGTTTTCACAGGAACCTACACCGTTAGTTCTTCCTTCGTTATGAAAATGAAATGAAGTCATGGGATGGACCATAGATAGGTTAATGTGATGGTCAGCAGAGGGAGGACAGACACTCGGGACAAGAGTCGTGAGGGCTGCAGGGCACTATCTCCCCGTCCCTGCATGACATTAATGGTAAGATCAGCTTATAATGCAATACTTGTTTTACGACAGTCAAGGAGGTAACTTACTTGATAATCATAAGCTTCAATGACAGGAGGTTAAATTAATTATGTAAAAACCTAAAATGTTTTCCTATATTTAAAGTTTCTAATCTCTGAGAATGAACATAATAATCCCTGATCTTAAACTCGACTCCCATGAGCCACAAAATCGGTAAATTTATGAAGGGACAGAATTCCAGCAAGACGATTCTTAATTCGCAGTATAGATGGCTGAGACGACCAAGGGGGACATTATCGTTGGTATGAAAAACTAGAATTATGCTGGAGAAGGTGTGCTGAAGGTCATTGTCAGGGTCAAGAGGAGGTGAAGGAGGTGGAGGTGGAGGTGGATGTGGAGATGGAGGTGGAGGTGGAGGAAATGGAAGAAGTAGTGGTGGTGGTGATGGAGGAGGTGGAGGAAATGGAAGAAGTACTGGTGGTGGTGGTGGTGGAGGAGGAGGTGGAGGAAATGGAAGAAGTAGTGGTGTTGGTTGTGGTGGTGGTGGAGGAGGTGGAGGAAATGGAAGAAGTAGTGGTGGTGGTGATGGTGGTGGTGGAGGAGGAGGTGGAGGAAATGGAAGAAGTAGTGGTAGTGGTAGTGGTGGTGGTGGTGGTGGTGGTGATGGTGGAGGAGGAGGTGGAGGAAAGGGAAGAAGTAGTGGTGGTGGTGGTGGGTGTGGAGGAGAAGATGGTCGACGATGGGGAGTATATAGAAGATGTGAGGAGATGCCAAGGTGTGATGATAATTTACATGATAATATTAGTTAATTCTCAAATACATGATAATTTTTTTTTATATATATAGTTGAGCTGATTTTAACACAGGTCTTCATATCTCACCCATAAGATAACCAACGTTTTTTTTTTTTTTTTTTTTTTTTTTTTTTTTCACAGCACCTTCGCACTGCTAAGAAACTGGTCTCGCTTGCTTCGGGGTGTAAGAACTCCTTCCTGGTTAAATAATACTGGTTTAGATGAAATGTGGAGGTAAGTGTGGCAGGTTGGAGAGAGTGGAGGGTTGAGGAGGAAGCTGTTGGGCAAATATGTGTGTACGCATGAGGTGTGAGGTATATATATTGGTGTGAAGGAATGTGTGACTAATGATATAAGTACGTACGAGGCATGGAATATTCATCAGGGAAGTTGGAGTAGAAAGTGATTGGGATGGAGTGCTAGGAAAGGAAGTGAGTGGAAGGAGAATGAGTGTGTAAGAGGGAGTGAGGCTATGTAAAGATATAAAATGAATCCAGGAATAATTGAGGATGCGAGACAATAGAAGACTAGACCAGTGTTGTTTACGAAATTTTACAATAATATCATTACCTACTTCGACAGAGCATGCATATTTGTTGAGAGGGCCACACTGAGATTTAATTCAGGCCAACTTGAAGCTATAGTTTGGGTGAAAGCAATGGATATAACATACAAACTTATACTGTATTTATCAAATGGTCAGAGGAACCGACAAAGTTATTCAGGCACCAACTGTGATACAAACGAACTAACTGTAACATAACGATGACGAAGGATGTATCTCAGTGAATTGTAAAGGGGCGAACAAAATCACATGGTAATTTAGACAGTAAGAATATAGACAACTACAACTGCATAGAGATGATGATATGTGTTTGCAGCCATTCTAACCGAGCTGGGAACATGACAACAGAATAGTTAGACATACATTTATATTCACAAGGTTAATTAGTAAAACATATAACTTAATTAATTAACATTTACTTCATAATTATAGAAAAAAGCAAGAGAGAAATTTGTGCTCGTCCGTTTCTATGAGGAAGAAGAGGGGAGGAGACTTGACTTAAGGGACCCTGTAATGTAGTCAGAAAATTGGAGATACACGAGTCCTTCAAATATTGCCACGAAACATCACCTATATGGCAGGAGCTTGTTTCGTGGCATGGTTAGGAGGAATCAGAAGCCACCACATTTCAGGAGAAAACCCTGAAGGAAGAGAGAATCTGTCTAAACCTTTAACACTTCTGGTTCAAAAATCATTAAAAAAAACAACTAATCATTATTCTTTTATCAATTCTTAATGTCATGATAATACAATCTTCTTTTCTCACTGTCAGGAAATACCAAGGAGATCTTAAGCAATCCTAATAAGTTTCTCATCCACCCACAAATAATAATATGCACATTGAAAGTCTGAGCTGAGGACTGTGTTGTAATGACATGTATGGAAGGAACAGTCGATCAAAAAAGTTATCAGGCTTGTGAGACTCGATAATAACCAAAACGTAAACACTGTACTGACTGTAGCTCGTGTTATTCAGACCGTTTTCCACTTTAAGCATGCAGTAGTCAAAGGTGTCAGAATGAATGTTTCAGGTGAGAAGTGGCCCCAAAAACTTCTTCTGAGTGAGTGTACAGTTAGTGTGTCAGAACGTGTGTATGTTTCACGTGAGAAGTGGCCCGATAGATTTTTTGATCGACTGTACAATTAAAAAAATCATTTATACTATTTCCACAGAAGACCAAGTTTTCCAAGTTTTTTCCAACGTTGTATTACCAATTTCTGTTTCGTCGGTGATAATTATTTGCTCTGTTACGGTACATCCATATCTTAGTAATGGAAAGTAATTACAATACTCTGAGAAGGCGATTCATTGATTACACACACCTTACTCCGTGACGAGGCAACAACAACAACAACACACACACACACACACACACACACACACACACACACACACACACACGAAGATACTCAAATAGACACCTATATATCCTCACACACTCACAATCACACACACACACACACACACACACACACACACACACACACGAAGATACTCTAATAGACACCTATATATCCTCACACACTCATAATTACACACACACACACACACACACACATACACACACACACTCACAATCACATACACACACAACACAACACACACACACATACACACATACACACACAACACAACACACACACACATACACACATACACACACAACACAACACACAAACACATTCGAATATCAAGTTAGGATGGTTGTAGCGAATCGGAGGAAACTTATTCTTCCAAACTATGCCAAGAAACAAATTCCCTCAGTATAGGTTTTGTTTCGTGAATGTGTTTGGAGGACCCGGTCACGTGAAGCCATTCCCACTAAACCAGGCATCTCTCTTTAATTAAGGGGGTGCGGGAATAGGGGGGCAGGCTTGGAGGGGGGGGTTAAGGGGGTTTTGAGGGGGGTAAGAGGTGCGGGAGTAGGGGGACAGGCTGGGGGTGGGGGGGGTAGGGGGGTTTTCAGGGGTTTGGGTTGTGCGGGAGTAGGGGGACAGGCTTGCGGTGGGGGGGGGGGTTTAGGGGGGCTTTGAGGGATTTGGGGGGTGCGGGAGTAGGGGGACAGGCTTGCTGGGGGTTAGGGGGGTGCGGGAATAGGGGGGTGCGGGAATAGGGGACAGGCTTTCTACCCACCCCATGCCTGTCCCTCTAATCCCGCACCCCCCCCCCCGCACCCCCTTAAAGGTAACACTCTAATCACACCTACCTTCATCTTCTATCCCATACACATATACGTACGGAATTAATTAACCTATAGGCATTACACTATACATTACGGGAAAGTTATCAACAAGGGTCAGAAGAGACAGAATAATAAGGGACAAAATAAGTTACCCTGATGATCTGAAGTAAATAAGGGACAAAATAAGGGACAAAATAAGGGACAAAATAAGTTACCCTGATGATCTGGAGTAAATAAGGGACAAAATAAGGGACAAAATAAGTTACCCTGATTATCTAGAGTAAATAAGGGACAAAAAAAATAAGTTACCCTGATGATCTGAAGTAAATAAATTAATAATCACCTCGTTATGTCAACAGTGAAGATGATCCAGGTAAGTAAATAATCAATGATGCTTCTTGATGCTTGCAATATCATAATGTATATACCGGTATTATGGTCAAGATTACAAGGACATGCAATTAAGTGGATAATGTTATAACTCAAGTAAAGGTTGTAATTCTTTTTTGGTACATTGGAGTGCCATGATTCCTCCAAAGTATGCTAGGAAACAGGACCAGAAGAGCAATAATAATAATAGTGTTCTGTTGCTTGGAATAGTTTGAAGGATTCGGTTGCTCCAGATTTACCAACACAAAACTTCCCCCTTAAGGACTCTGTGATCGTGTATGAAAACTATAGGCGTCTGATTCCTCCTGACCATGCCACGAAACAAGCTCCTTCCATATAGGTGTGTGTGTTTCGTGGCTACATTTGGTGGACTCATTTATCTCCAATTTATTTTCTGACTACATCACAGGGTCCCTTAAGCCTACTCCTTCCAGATACATTTTAACATGTGATTAACTTGGGTATTGAGATCATAAATATACCAAATGTTCTGTAATAATGATGATATTTTAGAATGTTAAAAGTATGTATTTATGCCAACAAGTTATACCTTAAAAACAAACCTATCGCCATTTATCCCTTTTAATTAAAGGCCTGGTATTTTTTATGAAGTTACAATAAACAGGTATCATGCATGCAGCAGCTGTTTGAACTTGTGTGTGTAGGTAGGCCAGGTCAGATGAAGAGGCTGACCTTGCCACCACAGAGACAGACAAACAAACCCCTTGTTATTTGACCTTGTTACATCTACAAGTCAGTTGGTATCAGGAGTTACATTGACAAAACAACAACAACACGTGCATCATGAATGAATAAAGTCAAGGGTCAGGACTCATGAATTTAAAAAGTAATGATCACTCTTTATAATTTTTACTCTGACAAAAAACAGACATTACAGAGAAACTTGGAGAACCTCATGCAAGAATATCGGTGGTGTATACGATGGCGTGGTGGGTGAGGGTACGATGGCTCTGTAATGTATCTATGGAGTCATCGTACCAGTATCAAGCTATCGTCAACACTATGGATGTTCTTGCATATGGCCCTCAGTCTGAATGTCATCACCAACAGCCAGACATAAAGATAAACAAATCGCCCCCAACTCAGTCACATCATCTCACCTCACCTCAGTCACGTCACCTCATCTCACCTCAGTCACCTCACCTCACCTCAGTCACATCATCTCACCTCACCTCAGTCATATCACCTCACCTCACCTCAGTCACATCTTCCCCACCTCACCTCAGTCACATCACCTCATCTCACATCACCTCACCTCAGTTACATCTTCCCCACCTCACCTCAAGGCCAAATATTTAATAAGTATCTAAGATTATATCACAAATCCTATATCTCGATCAGTCGTGTTTTGGAGCTTACAGACGCGACGATCCCCAGCGACTTGAAATACGGGGATTATCCGATGGTTATCACATTTCTCGTAACTCTGGTGGTGATGGAGAGGTGGTGGTGGTGGTGGTGATAGTGGTAGAGGTAGTGGTAGTGGTGGTAGTAGTGGAAAAGGGATGGTGTGACTGGTGGTGGTAGTGGTGGTGGTGGTGGTAGTGGTGGGGATAGTGGTAGTGGTGGTAGTAGTGGTGGTGGTGGTGGAAAGGAGATGGTGTGTCAGATGATAGTGGGGATAGTAGTGTTGGTGTTGGTAGTAGTGGTAGTAGTGGTGGTGGTAGTATAGTTGTGGTAGCCTAGTGGTGGAAGGAGCGCCATAGTTTCAATATTCCTCTCGAGACTGCATGACTATTACCATCATCAATGTCCATATTATTATTGATGGATTGAATCTGGTCTTCCTTCATTCTTGGAAACTGATGCGGCCATATAGTTCCTCACCTCACTTCCCCCTTAACTATATTCACTATCTCATTTCTATCTATATTCTCCCTCACCTAAACAAACTCATGTAATATTGTGTTTCCTCTTCCTTCCTTACCTTATGTCTCTTACCAAAATTCCTCTTTCTCCCTCCCTTAGATTCCCCTCTCTCTCCCTCACTTAAATTCGCACTCTCCCTTACCCTATACATCGGCTGCCATCTCCCTCACTTATACCCATCTTCCTCCCTTACTTTCTTCACTACTCCCATACAGTTTGTCCATTTTCAATATGTTTATACTCGCTATTCACCCAACTAGAATGGTTATATATAATTTACTCGTATCATCCCATTCTCTCCTCGTGTTCGCCCTCTCTTTTCCTCTCCTCTCCTCCTCCTCTTTCATCACGTCCTCTCTTCTATCTATCTTTCCACACATACTTGCCTCTTCACGTGTCCCATATATATCTATACATAACCATAGTCGTCATTTCCCATCTTGCTTTAGTGTGGAAATCCCATCTTATCTCTCTGTCCTGTCGGTTTGGTTTCTGCTCTCTCTCTCCCTCTCTCTCTCTCTCTCTCTCTCTCTCTCTCTCTCTCTCTCTCTCTCTCTCTCTCTCTCTCTCTCTCTCTCTCTCTCTCTCTCTCTCTCTGTGTGTGTGTGTGTGTGTGTGTGTGTCTAGCTATCAATATGTCTGCATATATTATGAACTAGAATTAATATATAACAAGGCATAAACACGATATAACACCGTTTAGTATTTTGACAATAATGTAGTATATCCGAAAACTTTATAAACAGTGAGACCAAACACTTACTAACGCAACTGTACACATCTGTCCAACTACCGTGTGTGTGTGTGTGTGTGTCTGTGAGTGTGTGTGTGTGTGTGTGTGTGTGTGTGTGTGTGTGTGTGTGTGTGTGTGTGTGTGTGTGTGTGTGTGTGTGTGTGTGTGTGTGTGTATGTGTGTGTGTGTGTGTGTGTGTGTGTGTGTTATTGTATCATCATAGTCCTCAGTAACGTAGAAGTAAGTACAATATACATAGCTAACAGATTCCACGGTATAGTTGTTTTCTGAATCATCGTCCTAACAGCAACACACCACCACCAACAACACCTGGCACTTACTCATAATAATTATCATCTCTCGTATCCTCTCCTCACAACCAACACAAGACTCACACTTTCTATCTTCTATCATTTACGTGTGTCTTTTCCACTGAGGCTTGTTGATATATATATACAATAATGTGTCTCTATTCCATGCATCTTGCCTACCTACTTACTTCCTGCACCTCCCTACCTACCTACCTATCTACTTACTTACCTACCTACCTACCTATCTACCTTACTTACCTACCTCCCTACTTACCTACCTACCTACCTACCTACTTACCTACCTACCTCCCTCCCTACCTACCTACCTACCAACCTACCTACCTACCTACCTACCTACCTACCTACCTACCTCCCTACCTACCTACCTACCTACCTACCTACTTGCCTACCTACCTACCTGAGTTGTTATTGTTTGCTACGACGTCACTCTTCCATTTTCACTTATACGCCTCCTACTACTGTGAATATTTACCTCCTCTCTCTTCACCAAACCTGTTTTTCACGTAAGATTTATTGTTCTCTTTATGTTAACCACGAAAGACTAGTAAATAAACTGTGAGTGGAGCGAACGAAAAGAGCCTCACAAATACAAGAGTCAAACGTAAATACTGTTCCTATTAGAATGTCCCAGTGTCTCCATAAAGCTCAACACAATGGGAGAATCTATAGAACTCATATTATTTCATATCTATAAAGACTTTAGTGTAAGAACCAGGCAGGCAGGACGTAACTAGAACCCTCTCAACTCTCCAATCCCTGCCTTTACTCTCTCTCTCTCTCCCTCCCAACTCTCCAATCCCTGCCTTTACTCTCTCTCTCTCCCTCCCAACTCTCCAATCCCTGCCTTTACTCTCTCTCTCCCTCTCAACTCTCCAATCCCTGCCTTTACTCTCTCTCTCCCTCCCAACTCTCCAATTCCTGCCTTTACTCTTTCTCTCCCTCCCAACTCTCCAATCCCTGCCTTTACTCTCTCTCTCCCTCCCAACTCTCCAATCCCTGCCTTTACTCTCTCTCTCTCCCTCCCAACTCTCCAATCCCTGCCTTTACTCTCTCTCTCTCCCTCCCAACTCTCCAATCCCTGCCTTTACTCTTTCTCTCCCTCCCAACTCTCCAATCCCTGCCTTTACTCTTTCTCTCCCTCTCAACTCTCCAATCCCTGCCTTTACTCTTTCTCTCCCTCCCAACTCTCCAATCCCTGCCTTTACTTTCTCTCTCCCTCTCAACTCTCCAATCCCTGCCTTTACTCTCTCTCTCCCTCCCAACTCTCCAATCCCTGCCTTTACTCTCTCTCTCTCCCTCCCAACTCTCCAATCCCTGCCTTTACTCTTTCTCTCCCTCCCAACTCTCCAATCCCTGCCTTTACTCTCTCTCTCCCTCCCAACTCTCCAATCCCTGCCTTTACTCTCTCTCTCCCTCCTTTAGTTACTCTCACTCGTGTTCTTCTCCCAACCTTCCACTCACACATTAAGAGCCGATTCCACAGGGGTTTGTTTGTTTTGATTTTCAAGCACCATTACGGAAGAAACTGAACTGTGTAAATAACTCATAAGTGAATTATTTGATGAATTTGATGACTCCACTATGAAACTATCGTAATAATGGAACTACCTGACAGATTTTGTGGATATGGATACTTAGTTTGTTGAATACAATTAAGACTGAGAAGTGTGGTTGGGGAGGATCATAACTAACCAAAGCCGCTGTGGAATCGGCTCTAAGTCTTGTACGAACTTCCTTCCTTCCTTCCTCCCCCGTCGCACACATAATGACAACACTCTTAAATCTGGGGTAAATTATTCCTCCAAACTAATATGGGCAACAGGACACCATTATTTAAGTTCATCTGACTCTGTTTCGTGACATACTTTGGAGGAATCAAGGTGGTCTAATGTACGCCCGAGCTCGTAAATTCGCGACCACGTACTTAGATATTTATGCCATTTGAGCTGGTAACATTTATTTGGGGAGGAATAAGAGTAGGTGGAACATAGTAGAGTGACATGATACAATCTTTCACCTACAATGACACCTTCCCCACACAGTGTTACCAGCTCAGATGACATAAACATTTGGGGACGTGGTCGCGAATTTACGGGCTCGACTGTACAAAGAGTGTTTTACCCGTTTAATCTTTATTTCACGTACTCTCCCAAAGCCTATATTTTCCTTTAATGCTTTCACAGTTTTTCAGTCTCTCAACCTTTCTCTCTTCCTCGTCTAACCATACACACACACACACACACCTATCCATTCATCCCCCAACCCTAAACCCGACCCGTTCGTTACCTTCCCACCAACCGTGTACCTCTCAGACTTTCTCATCCTGCATTCCCATACACACATATACTGCTCATTCTCATCCTCTCTTAGCCACAGTTTCTCTTTTTTCCTTTCCTTCCCACTATGCCCTCACAATCTCTTTTAAATCCCTCCTTCCTTCCTTCCTTCCTTCCTTCCTTGTACGGTCCAATCCCATCTTAAGGACCCTGTGATCGTGTATTAAAAAATGGAGGCTTCTGATTCCACCTACCCATGCCACGACACAAGCTCCTTCCAAATAGGTGGTGTTTCGTGGCAGTATTTGGTGGACTCATTCATCTTCAATTTTCTTACTATATCACAGAGTCCCTTAAGGGGGGGAAAATTTGGTGTTGGTAAATCTGGAGCAACTGAATCCTCCAAACTATTTCAAGCAACAGAACACCATTATTTTTGCTCTTCTGGTTCTGTTTCCTGGCATACTTTGGAGGAATCAAGGCACTCCAATGTACCAAAAAAGAATTACTCCCCTTAAACCTCTCACCAGGTCCCCGGCTCACCTTAACCGCGACCTTACTTCAACAGGCGATGATGACGATACGTAGCAGCTGAAAAAAAATGGTGTCTCCAGTTTTAAGAAGGAGGTACAGTGTTTAATCAAGTAAATCTGGAGCAAACTGATTCCTCCAAACTCTTCTAGGCAACAGGACACCATTATTTTTGTTAATCTGATCCTGTTTCCTGGCATATTTTGGAGGAGTCAAGGTGATCCATTGTACCAAAAGTGTACTACTACCCCTTCAAGATACAGACAAGGTTTACTGTATATATGAAACTAAATATATACAAAAGGCTAGTTGGACAATGTAAAGTGGCTCTTATACATTACTCATACATACTGACATCATCTGTGTTTCAGTATGATTATTATAAATACAATGAAAACCTCACACACCGTCTTAGCCTGTGCCATTCATCAATAAATAATCCCTTATCCTCATCTTTTCTTTACCAATCTACCGGCCGAGTTGACACCTCACGAGTTTTTCCATTCATACTTAAATCTCCTTTCTTCTGATAAGGTGCTGTAGTGTTAAGGCCTTATGCAAGTCTTTTCTGTTCACCTCCACTGGTAGTACAGTTGGACACATGAATGGGTGGTACAGCCCAAGTGAAAGATGGTCAATTTCTGCCAATATCAAGTTCCTTATTAGTGCCAAATAGGAGACACCAGGGGCAGAAGTCACTATTGAGGATGGTAATAAAAAGCAAGTAGCCTACCTGATAATAGACAAGTTCCTTATTAGTGCCAAATAGGAGACATCAGGGGCAGAAGTCAGTATTGAGGATGGTAATAAAAAGCAAGTACCTGATAATAATAGACACTGGTTACTCAAATGGGACAAGTATCTTTCACCTGGGCTGTACCACCCATTCATGTGTCCAACTGTACATCACTTAAATAATTATAACCTCAAACTCGACCTGTTTTCATCAAGTGTATATCATATTTAACTTTCCCAATTTAATGCCGGATATCTATGTGTATAATATTCCTCACATCCTCCTTACGAATTAAATCACACCTTTAGTTCATATATTATTTGAAAGCGAATAGATGCATTTTGGCCAGGATTAAATCAGGCACCAACACGAGGCGATATAATGACTGAAAAAATCCCTCCAAAGCCGAGAGAGGGATGAGGTGGATGTTACATATACATACATTGTGCTACGGTATATACGCCAGACAACCAGCTCAAGACTCAAGGTGAAATATTATATTACCACGTCTTGGCCTCCAGCTCAAGATGCAAGCTGGGAAAAAAAAGGAGTACACAAGTGGAGGCAGACAAATTACAAAACACTGCCCCTCTTCCACCCCTCCCTCCCTCTATATACTCTACTTACTCCACCCTCCCTCTATTCCATCCTCTTTCTACTCCACCGTCCCTCTACTCTATTCCACCCTCCTTCTACTCTACTCCACCCTCTCTACTCCACCCTCCCTCTACTCTTCTCCACCCTTCCCCTACTCTTCTCCACCCTTCCCCTACTCTTCTCCACCCTCCCTCTACTCTACTCCACTCCACCCTCCTTTACTCCACCCTCCTTTACTCCACCCTCCCTCTACTCGTCTCCACCCTCCCTCTACTCGTCTCCACCCTCCCTCTACTCTACTCCACCCTCCCCCTACTCTTCTCCACCTTCCCCCTACTCTACTCCATGTATTGCCATGTGCCCTTCACTCGTCAGTCTTTCCCACCACAACTCCTCACCTCTGCCATATCACCCCCCAACCCTCCTTCTCTTTTAAGCTCCAAGCCATTTTTTTTTTTTTTTTTTTTTTTCAAGTAATTATATATTAACACATTCTCAAGCTTGGATGGACAGTTGCCAAGCGCTCAGGACTGGGACATCTGAACGGTTCCTATCCTGACTTTTATCATTCTAGCACTTTATGAGATTAATATAAATGGGTTAAAAAAACAAAACAGGATATTACCGGGTCCTCCAATCAGTGCCACGAAACACCACTGGTAATGAAGGAGCTTGTTTCGTGGCACAGTCAGGAGGAATCAGTAGCCTCCAGTACGTCTACAATACCACTGGTCCCTTTAATTAAGTAATATCAATAAAGGGTCTGGATCACTGATGGACTAACAGGAATATTATAAAACACATGTGCGTCAACCGAGCCTGAACATATATGAATAATAGAACAAGGTTAGTTAGGAAATACCATGCAGGGGTTGAAGAGGAACACATACAGTCAGAAACAACACACAATTGTATCCGTTGCCACCACAAGTCAGAATAAATCGTTTGTGTTGTGTGGAGGAAGGAGAAGGAGAAGGAGGAAGAATATATTGATGAGAAAGAGGAAGAAAAATAGGAGGAGGAAGAAGAAGTGGAAAGAGGAAGGAAACAGAGATAAAGAAGAATGAAGGAAGGATAAAGTGAAACACGAGACCATCTAAACTCTAAAGTCACTACGAGAGCTAATTTACCATTTACTTACACACGGCAATAGAACGTTATGTCCATCTAAAAGAACCACGATAGCTAGCAGTGTGTGGTGTAAGGCAAAAGAATCACTCCAACACAAGCTGAACCAATAAAACATAAGTCCATCTAAAGTTCCCATAAGCTGTGTTGGTTTAAGGCAAAAAAAATAATTCCAACACAAGCCAAACCACTGATCATATATAAGTCCATCTAAAGTTCCCATAAGCTGTGATGGTGTAAGTAAAAAAGAATCACTCAAACACAAGCCAAACCACTGAACATAGGTCCATATATAGGTCCATCTAAAGCTCCCATAAGCTGTGTTGGTTTAAGGCAAAAAGAATCATTCCAACACAAGCCAAACCACTGATCTAAAGCTCCTATAAGCTGTGATGGTGTAAGGCAAAAGAATCACTCCAACACAAGCCAAACCAATAAACATAAGTCCATCTAAAGTTCCCATAAGCTGTGATGGTGTAAGTCAAAAAGAATCATTCCAACACAAGCCAAACCACTGAACTGACCTGTGGTGGGAGCCGACATGCACGACCTTGGTTAATAATGCCTGTAGCTGTCTTGTCTTACATTCCCTTCCTCCTTTGTATGTATGTATGTACGTCATCTCTTTGTTATCCTTTTTATCGGTTTTAGCTTCCAATACAACACTTAGCCAAGCATCTTTTCCTCATCCAGTCATATCTACATCAATCCTTTCTTTTCTGTACTTCATATATCTGTTACCCGTACTTATTTAATTATTTTGTGTCTTTCCACTATTCTTATCTGTTCCAGCACTCGACCCCACTCCACCAACACAACTTTTCTCTCATATCCAGTCGCAACTAGGCTACATCTATCGTCTCTTCTCTTCCCTTCTTCCTCAGTACTTTATCTCCTATATGCTCCTATGTCCTTGCTTCTTCCCACTAGTCTCATCTGTTCCAACTCTCGACCCCACTCCAAAAACCTGTCACATCTACATCAATCCTCTTTTCCCTTCCCTTCCCTCATCTCCCAGTTACTCTATCCTGTTTGCTCTTTCCCACGATCCTTATCCCTATCCCACTTAACTGAGAGAGCCTTCCTTCCCACCCCGACCCCCTCAACCCATCACATCTCCTTCCAACCCACCCCCTCACCTTCATCCCATCACATCTCCTTTCCACCCCCTCACTCTCACTCTCAACCCATCACATCTCCTTCCCACCCACCCCCTCTCACTCTCAACCCATCACATCTCCTTCCCACCCCTCACCTCCATCCCATCACATCTCCTTCCCACGTCCACCCCCTCCCCCTCAACCCATCACATCTCCTTCCCAACCCCCTCACCTTCAACCCATCACATCTCCTTCCCAACCCCTCACCATCAACCCATCACACCTCCTTCCCACCCTTTCCCCTTCATCCCATCACATCTCCTTCCCACCCCTACCCCCTCAACCCATCACACCTCCTTCCCACCCTTTCCCCTTCATCCCATCACATCTCCTTCCCACCCCCTCCCCTTCAACCCATCACAGCTCCTTCCCACCCCCTCCCCTTCAACCCATCACATCTCCTTCCCATCCCCTCACCTTCATCCCATCACACCTCCTCTTCCCACGTCCACCCCCTCCCCTTCAACCCATCAAATCTCCTTCCCACGTCCACCCCCTCCAACCCATCACATCTCCTTCCCAACCCCCTCACCTTCATCCCATCACACCTCCTCTTCCCACCCACCCACTCCCCCTCAACCCATCACATCTCCTTCCCACGTCCACCCCCTCCCCCTCAACCCATCACATCTCCTTCCCACGTCCACCCCCTCCCCCTCAACCCATCACAGCTCCTTCCCACGTCCACCCACTCCCCTTCAACCCATCACAGCTCCTTCCCACCCCCTCACCTTCAACCCATCACAACTCCTTCCCACCCCTTCACCTTCATCCCATCACATCTCCTTCCCACCCCCTCCCCTTCATCACATCACATCTCCTTCCCACTCACTCCCCTTCATCCCATCACAGCTCCTTCCCACCCCCTCACCTTCATCCCATGACATCTCCTTCCCACCTCCACCCCCTCCCCCTCAACCCATCACATCTCCTTCCAACCCCCTCCCCCTCAACCCATCACATCTCCTTCCCACGTCCACCCCCTCCCCCTCAACCCATCACATCTCCTTCCAACCCACCCCCTCCCCTTCATCCCATCACATCTCCTTCCCACCCCCTCCCCCTCAACCCATCACAACTCCTTCCCACCCCCTCCCCTTCATCCCATCACACCTCCTCTTCCCACCCCCTCCCCTTCATCCCATCACATCTCCTTCCCAACCCCCTCCCCCTCAACCCATCACATCTCCTTCCCACGTCCACCCCCTCCCCTTCAACCCTTCACATCTCCTTCCCAACCCCCTCACCTTCATCCCATCACATCTCCTTCCCACCCCCTCACCTTCAACCCATCACATCTCCTTCCCACGTCCACCCCCTCCCCCTCAACCCATCACATCTCCTTCCCACGTCCACCCCCTCAACCCATCACATCTCCTTCCCACCCCCTCCCCTTCATCCCATCACATCTCCTTTCCACCCCCTCACCTTCAACCCATCACATCTCCTTCCCACGTCCACCCCCTGCCCTTCAACCCATCACATCTCCTTCCCACGTCCACCCCCTCCCCTTCAACCCATCACATCTCCTTCCCACCCACCCCCTCTCACTCTCAACCCATCACATCTCCTTCCAACCCACCCCCTCACCTTCATCCCATCACATCTCCTTTCCACCCCCTCACTCTCACTCTCAACCCATCACATCTCCTTCCCACCCCTCACCTCCATCCCATCACATCTCCTTCCCACCCCCTCCCCTTCAACCCATCACAGCTCCTTCCTACCCCCTCACCCTCAACCCATCACATCTCCTTCCCACCCCTACCCCCTCAACCCATCACATCTCCTTCCCACCCCCTCACCTTCATCCCATCACACCTCCTCTTCCCACCCACCAAAAGCTACTAACAAGAGTCTCACGGACTAGTTTTTTCTCCAGTACCCAAATTTGGTCCCATGTCATAAATACTATTCTCCTATACAGCACCAACAGTATACCGTGTTGTGTGTGTATTGTTCCGTGTATGTATTTGTCGATGCTTCACTATCATCATCATTAATCTTCAGCGGATAGTATACTCTTGGTGTACATACATACATACATTGGAGTGACTTGATTCCTCCATAGTATGCCAGGAAAAAAGGACCAGATGAAGAAAAATAATGGTGGTCTGTTGGCTCGAATTGTTTGAAGGAATCATTTGCTCAAAATTTGCCAACACTACACTTATACCACCTTTAGTCACCGAACACATCACTGGAACCCATATCATACTACAGCAAAATACGTGAAATAAATCTGTTCCACAAATCCCAGACGAAATCAAAACTTACCACATTAAGGGGGTGCGGGAATAGGGGGACAGGCTTGGGGGGGGGTTAGGGAGGTACGGGAGTAGGGGGACAGGCTTGGGGGGGGGGGGTTAGGGGGATGAGAGAGTAGGGGGACAGGCTTGGGGGTGGGGGGGGGTTAGGGGGGTGCGGGAATAGGTTACAGGCTTTATACCCACCCCAAGCCTGTCCCCCCTATTCCCGCACCCCCCCAAACCCCCACCCAAGCTTGTCCCCTACTCCCGCACCCCCTTAAACAATATATAGCAGATACATTACACTATCATACAACGAGCAAAACATACCTAATCGTAAAGACCTTCCCGTTATGTTATTACCTCATATAATCTACGTGGATTTTCCTTGGGTTTATTAAGATTCCCTACATCTTCGTTCAGGGTTCTTGTGTTATCAATTAAAAATGCTGATATGAAATGCCAACACACTGCCCGCTTTATGACTGACTTACCTAATAATATATCAGTGAACGGTATGCTGTTCCTACCTCACATAACCTTGCTAGTCTGTGTGTGTGTGTGTGTGTGTGTGTGTGTGTGTGTGGTGACGGTATGTGCTGTGTGTGTGTGTAATGTATCTGTGTGTGTGTGTGTGTGTGTGTGTGGACGGTATGTGCTGTGTGTGTGTGTAATGTATCTGTATGTGTGTGTGTGTGTGTGTGTGTGTGTGTGTGTACGGTATATGCTATGTGTGTGTGTACGGTATATGATGTGTGTGTGTACTGTATCTGTGCATGTGTGTGTGTGTGTGTGTGTGTGTGTGTGTGTGTGTGTGTGCGTGTGTGTGTGTGTGTACTGTATATGCTATATGTGTGTGTGTGTGTTACATCTGCCTGACATACCGGTAAACGTTATGGTCTCTCCCCCTGTGTTATTACTGTCTGACATAACAATGATGGACTCGTCTTTGTCTTATGGGGCCAAACCTGACACGAGACCTTAGTGTTTTTCTGGCCAGGTCCTGATACGAGGGAACTGTACATGACATCTGATGGTTCGGCCCCGTCATTACTCTTCACCTTTGCTCTCACTTCTTCCTATAATAACATTCACACTTCATCTATACGCATACTGAATATTTACAGTAGTTAATAGTCATACTTCTTTAATACTTTACAACCTTAATTAACACTTTGCTCTCACTTCTTCCCATTATAACATTCACACTTCATTAGACAACACAAATCTATACGCATACTGAATATATACAGTAGTTAATAGTCATACTTCTTTAATACTTTACATCTTTAACTAACACTTTGGATTTGGACAGATTTTATGGAGGTAGAACTGATTTATACGTTTCTTGTGGATGTGTGTGTGTTCTTTAGGATTCCTGTATTGTTTTAAACGACAGAAGGATTATGTGAACCATTTGAGCCAATATGTTTCCTTTTTTGTTATCGTAGCTGCCTTGGGTGCAATTCAAAAGCGTGACAAGAACCTTACAGTACCATAACACTCCATCAATACTTCACCAGCGAAAAAAAAAAAAAAAAAAAATCATCCATTTTTTTTATTTTAAGGGGGTGCGGGAATAGGGGGACAGGCTTGGGGGGAGGGGGTTAGGGGGGTGCGGGGGGTTTTGGGTTGGTCTGGGGAGGTTTTGGGGGTTGCGGGAATAGGGGAACAGGCTTGGGGGGGAGGTTAGGGGGGTGAGGGAATAGGTTACAGGCTTTCTACCCACCCCAAGCCTGTCCCCCTATTCCCGCACCCCCCCCCCCCGTCCCCCCCACCCCCCAAGCCTGTCTGTCCCCTACTCCCGCACCCCCTTAACGGTGAGGGGGGATATCTGTGAACTGTGTCGAAAGATTTACACTATGGATAATATTGCCAGTACTCTCAATAGGGAAGGTCATTCGTTTCTTGCTGAAGTCATCTAGCATATCTACCGTGTCCAAGTCGTTTAGCATCTACCGTGTCCAAGTGTAACATGTGTGATAGTTGGGTTACAGGCACGGAAACATGTTGGGAGGCAGCATGTATGTGGAAATGATTTATATACTTGAGGATGAATGAGTCTTTCCATTATTTATTTGTTTATATGGTGCATAGGAATGAGTTAGTAAGGCGTAGTAGTGTTTGGGTCATTTCGGGTGATATTTGTGGGCCACTTTCCTCATATTATTTCTTTTCAATATGTTAGGTTGTTTTTAAGAGTTGTGTGATTTTAAGGAGTAAGTTGAGGTTGAAGTCTGTAGTTGGTGTGAGTTCTAAAGGTAGTGAGTGTTGGCCTTGGAAGGTGTGTGTGTGTGTGTGTGTGTGTGTGTGTGTGTGTGTGTGTGTGTGTGAATTATTAGTAAGGGAAGGTGGTCGGTGTGTGTGTGTGTGTGTGTGTGTGTGTGTGTGTGTGTGTGTGTGAGTGTGTGTGTGAGTGAATTATTAGTAAGGGAAGGTGGTCGGATAAGAGGTGGTGTATAAAATTGCTATGTGGTTTGTGTGGTAAGGATGCGAGAACAGATGGCTACGTAGGGTTTGTGTCATGGGGTTGTGGGCAGCTCTATATACATGATGGGGTTTTGTGGGACAATTGTAATGTTGGTGTTTTATCGTTGCTTGGATGTTTATAGTTTCAAGGGAGTCCATTACCTGAGCGTTCCTGGTGTCTTGTGTTCTGGGTAGCGTTTGGTAATGATGCTCACGTCTCCTGTTATTATGAGGCTTGGGGACCTATAGTTTTCTAGGAGTGAAGATTGGAGTTAGGATGGAGTTAGGTGTGTTTACTGTACATGTATTTAATGATGCTATGCTTGTGTCTCGATTAGTTTATATTGGGTGGATGAGTCTGTGATGTTGTGAAGGCTGGAGACAGGTTGGAGTTGGGCGTGTGTAGACTACTGTACTTGTATTTAATGATGCTATGCTTGTGTCTCGACGTGTTTGAATTGGGTGGATGAGTCTGTGATGTTGTCTCGCTGTGTCCATTGCTCGGAGTAGGTAGATGGAGAGACAGGAAATCGGGGTTACTTTCCACTGTGACGTAAGAGAGCTTGTAAGGCTGATTTTGTGGGTGCCTGCCTTTTCTTTGTGTAGAAAATAGATAATGTTGTGGTTCGTTTGGTGCCACCGTATGAGTACAATATGTGGTCATGTTGTCACAAATCAGTGTATCTACCTTAGACTTGAAATATAACCTCTCTTTACTTTATTGTTTATCTTGGTTCACGAATAAATTATGATAAACAGTGAAAGAGTTGTGGAGAGTTGTGGGATTCAGCACATTTATCCTATAGTGAGATAGAACTCGACTGGTACTTATTGATGCAGTGAAGAATGTTTCAGTATTCGTGTTCCTCTGTAATCTGTTCAATCACTGGAGAGCTGACATTCAGTGATATTGGTATGTGATAGGACGATGGGTGGCATGACGAGCAAAAATCTGACAGAAAATGTTGAGATTGGTCGTGTGAGTGGTGGTGGGAGGTGGTGGGTAGTGGAGGGAGAAGATGGAGGAGGCACAAGAGGGAGTGATAGAAGGATGGGGTGATGGTAAAAGGGGGTGGAGGAAAGATGGGAGAAGGTAGAAGAGGTGTGGTGAAGGAGAGAAGGGTAAAGGATAAAGGGGGGCTTTACAGTAGGGGGTTGGATTTGAGAAGGGGGAGAGGGCACACACACACACACACACACACACACACACACACACACACACACACACACACACACACACACACACAAACAGGAGTGAGGAGGGAGGGGGATGCAAAAACCGAGGAGGCATGTTATGAGAGGTGGGATGGGGGGTGGGGGGGGGGGCTCAAGGAACAAGGGAGGTAGGGAGAGAAAGAGAGGAGGGCCACAAGAAACAAGGGGATAGGAGGAGGAAGGACGGACGGAGGAGATGGAATATAAAGGACAAGGGCGGGGCAGAAAGGCCAGAGAAGTCACGACCTGCTTGTTACACTCACCACCTACCGTACTACCACTACCAACACCACTACCATTACCACCATACTTCACTACACTCACCACCTACCGTACTACCACTACCAACACCACTACCATTACCACCATACTTCACTACACTCACCACCTACCGTACTACCACTACCAACACCACTACCATTACCATACTTCACTACCACCACCACCATCACCGTACTACCACCACCATCCCCATCACAACCACCACCATACTTCACTACCACCATCATCACCACCACCACCACCATACTTCATTACCACCACCATCATCACCGTACTACCACCACCATCCCCATCACAACCATCACCATCCCCATAGTCCACCACCACCACCACCACCACCACCATACTTCACTACCACCACCATCATCACCGTACTACCACCACCATCCCCATCACAACCATCACCATCCCCATAGTCCACCACCACCATACTTCACCACCAACACACCTTCCATCCCCATCACAACCATCACCATCTCCATACTCCACCACCACCATACTTCACCACCAACACCACTTCCATCCTCATACTCCACCACCATTACCATACTTCACTACCAACAGCACCACCACCACCACCACCACCACCACCACTTCCATCCCTATACTGCACCACCATCATCATATTTCACTACCACCACCACCACCACCCCAAACACCACCTTCATCTCCATACTCCACCACCACCACCACTACCACCACTACCACAACCACTACCACCACCACTACCAAAATCACTATACTCCACCACCATCACTATACTTCACCACCACCACCAACACCACCACCAACACTACCAGAAAAGGGTGTATGGGAGTTGAGAAGGAAACACCAGACAACCAACTAATTACAACAGACCTTGGGAATGTCATGATGCTGTTTGCTGTGTGTGAGGTGTTGCATGAAGGTAAAAATAAATCCCGTTCTAAACCACATCTGCCTCCTCCACCTTACATCACCCTTCTCCACCCCCCATACCTCTGCCTCCTCCACCTTACACCATCCTTCTCCACCCCATACCTCTGTCACCTCCACCTTACATCACCCTTCTCCACCCCCCATACCTCTGCCTCCTCCACCTTACACCATCCTTCTCCACCCCCCATACCTCTGTCGCCTCCACCTTACATCACCCTTCTCCACCCCCCATACCTCTGCCTCCTCCACCTTACACCATCCTTCTCCACCCCATACCTCTGTCACCTCCACTTTACATCATCCTTTTCCACCCCCCATACCTCTGCCTCCTCCACCTTACACCATCCTTCTCCACCCCCCATACCTCTGTCGCCTCCACTTTACACCATCCTTCTCCACCCTATACCTCTGTCTCCACCCTATACCTCTGCCTCCACCTTACATCACCCTTCTCCACCCCCCATACCTCTGCCTCCACCTTACATCACCCTTCTCCACCCCCCATACCTCTGCCTCCACCTTACATCATCCTTCTCCACCCCATACCTCTGTCGCCTCCACCTTACACCATCCTTCTCCACCCCATACCTCTGTCTCCACCTTACACCATCTTTCTCCACCCCATACCTCTGCCTCCTCCACCTTACACCACCCTTCTCCACCCCCCATACCTCTATCGCCTCCACCTTACACCATCCTTCTCCACCCCATACTTCTGTCGCCTCCACCTTACATCATCTTTCTCCACCCCATACCTCTGCCGCCTCCACCTTACATCACCCTTCTCCACCCCCCATACCTCTGTCGCCTCCACCTTACATCATCCTTCTCCACCCCCCATACCTCTGTCGCCTCCACCTTACATCATCCTTCTCCACCCCCCATACCTCTGTCGCCTCCACCTTACATCATCCTTCTCCACCTCATACCTCTGTCGCCTCCACCTTACATCATCCTTCTCCACCCCCCATACCTCTGCCTCCTCCACCTTACATCATCCTTCTCCACCCCCCATACCACTGCCTCCTCCACCTTACATCATCGTTCTCCACCCCATACCTCTGCCTCCTCCACCTTACATCATCCTTCTCCACCCCATACATCTGTCGCCTCCACCTTACATCATCCTTCTCCACCCTCCATACCTTACTCCACCACCTGTACCATGCATAGTTCATCATTACCACATCCACCATCATCACTAAAACATCATAATCCACCTGTACACTCCACCATATTCCACCAACATCACCACCATTACCACATCCACCATCATCACTAGAACATCATAATCCACCTCTACACTCCACTATATTCCACCAACATCTCCACCATTACCACCAACACTCCACCATCATCACTAGAACAAAATCATAATCCACCTCTACACTCCACTATATTCCACCAACATCACCACCACTCCACCAGCACTCCACCTCTATCTGTGTAGGGAGGTGGGAAGTGTACGTACATACATACATACATACATATACAAGAACAGAAAGAGGGGTGAAGGAGAGTAAGGGTCAGGAAGATGAAAGAGAGGGCGGGAGAGGGCAAGGAAAATGGCAGGGAAGAAGACGGAGGGTAAAAGTGAGGAAGGGGGGAGGAAGGAGATGACAGAGAAGGAGGATAAAGAACAGGAAAGGCAAAGAAAAAAAAATGGAAGAGAAGAAGTAAGAAAGCAAGGGAAATATATGGTAGGAAAGAGGGCAAAGGGTAAGAAGATAATATATGACAATGATGATGAGTAGGAGAGCAAGGGTGAAGTAGATGGAATAGAAGGATGGTAAAAAAAAACAAAAAAACAAGAAGATCAAGGAAGAGGGAAAGAAATAGGTGCTCTAGAAGGCATGGGAAATAATAAGAAAGCGGGCAAAGGATAAGGAAGATAATGATGATGTTGATGATGAATGGGAAAGATAGGAAGGGTGAAGAAGGAAGATGGTAAGGGTTTAAAGTCCTTGAAGAAGACTGACTGCAAGTGGAACAGGAGGGTAACGGCACTGATGTTATCAAGTCGTGGTAAAGTTGCCTCCAAAAATTTTCGAGACACTACCTACTATAAAAAAAAAAATTATAGACTCTAGCAGGTAGTGTCTCGAAATTTTTGGAGGCAAGTGTACGTACCCTTCCTAACCTTACCTGTACCCTTCCTAACCTTACCTGTACCCTTCCTAACCTTACCTGTACCCTTCCTAACCATACCTGTACCACCTAACCTTACCTGTACCCTTCCTAACCTTACCTGTACCCTTCCTAACCATACATGTACCACCTAACCTTACCTGTACCCTTCCTAACCTTACCTGTACCCTTCCTAACCTTACCTGTACCCTTCCTAACCTTACCTGTACCCTTCCTAACCTTACCTGTACCACCACCACCACCACCACCATCATCAATATCATCACCATGCACCCTCTCACTTTCCTCCAATCATGCATGCACACCTCAGCTTATTTCATCTTTCTCTCGCCTCTCGTGTCATGCATCCTCTGACTCCTCGTTCTGTTATTAGTCCCACATCTTTCTCTCCCACACTACTTATTCACCTTATTCTCTCCTTCAGTTCATTTTCTTTGCCTTCACTCCACATTCCTCATTGATCTTTCGTTCACTACTCCGTGTTTCATTAATCTCTTTTTTCCTTCAATCATCCACACATCCTCCTCACCTTTTCGTCCCTTTCTTGTTCCATTCTTTCTTAATTTGTCTTATTCATATTTCCATTTTCTTTTCCTCTTCTACTAGTTCTTCTTCTCTCCTGCTCCAGTGGGGGGTGCGGGGGGTTTGGGAGGTGCGGGAGTAGGGGGACAGGCTGGGGGGGGGTGGGTTAGGGGGGTGCGGGAATAGGGGACAGGCTTTCTACCCACCCCAAGCCTAACCCCCCATTCCTGCACCCCCCCCCCCCAGTCCCCCCCCCCCCAAGCCTGTCCCCTACTCCAGCACCCCCCCCAGTCCCCCCCCCAAGCCTGTCCCCTACTCCCGCACCCCCTTAACCACTTCGTCATTCCTTCCTAACCTTTTTCCCTCGCTATACAAATCTTACCATTCTCAAACACACTGATCTATATATTATGTTCCCACTTTCTATCTTTCACTTCTTTTGTTGCTGAGTACATATTCTTTTTCTCCCTCGACCCCCATTATACTCACAATAACCACACCCACTTACAACACACCCTTTATACCCACCTGCACAACCACACCCACTTACAACACCTTCCCCATACCCACCCACACCACCACACCCACTTACAACACACCCTTCATACCCACCTGCACAACCACACCCACTTACAACACCTTCCCCATACCCACCCACACCACACCCACTTACAACACCCTCCCCATACCCACCCACACCACACCCACTTACAACACCTTCCCCATACCCACCCACACCACACCCACTTACAACACCTTCCCCATACCCACTCACCACACGTACCCTCACATACATACTAACACTGCTCTCACTCTCAACAACACACTTATTAGGGCCTATTGACCACATCCACTCACCATCTACACTCACCATACACAATGACCCTACTAAGTTACTCACTAATCATCCATACTCATCCCATAAAACACTCAACACTCACGTTTATCACACATACTAACTCATCATTCAATCTAACCTAAAATAAACTTAGCCACTCACCACCACCACCCTACTCAAACACTCACCACCACCACCACTCATGCAACTCACCACTCTACTCAAATACTCACCACCCACACTCATGCCACTCACCACCCACACTCATGCCACTCACCACCCACACTCATGCCACTCACCACCCACACTCATGCAACTCACCACTCTACTTAAACACTCACCACCCACACTTATGCCACTCACCACCCACACTCATGCCACTCACCACCCACACTCATGCCACTCACCACCCACACTCATGCCACTCACCACCCACACTCATGCCACTCACCACCCACACTCATGCCACTCACCACCAACACTCATGCCACTCATCCCACCCAATACCCCAAGTAACCCATGGACTAGCCAGCCGCCTTGTCACTCACACCTACGCTAATCCTCAACCGGTATCTTAATTATTTTGACATGACATCACGGTGATAACTTTAAAGACCCTGTGTGATCGTGTACGAGAATTGGAGGCTTCTGATTCCTCCTGACTATGCCATGAAACAAGCTCCTTCCATATAGGTGTGTGTGTTTCGTGGCAATATTTGAAGGACTCGTTTACCTCCAATTATCTGACTACGGTACATCACAGGGCCCCTTTAAGGTGGTAATTCTTTTTTGGTACATTGGAGTGCCTTGATTACTCCAAAGTATTCCAGAAAAAACAGGTCCAGAAGAGCAAAAAATAATGGTGTTCTGTTGCTTGGAATAGTTTGGAGGATTCAGTTGCTCCAGATTTACCAACACAAAACTTCTTCCCCTTTAATACACCTTCCTGTCATGATACGGCACCGAAAAAAAAAACTTACTACTTATGCCTTGATCAATTATTATTATGTGATGACGGAGTGGGTAAATCCAGTGCTGATAACGGAACACAAATAAATACAAGGCTAATGGAAGGGAAGATTTTATATATATTTTTTTTTTAGGTAAGTGATTCATTGTTTCTTAACTAGATCTGTCTTATCAGTCTAATATTAATGTACTGTATAGTCACCTTGGTAATAACTGGACTACAGAACACACACACACACACACACACACACACACACACACACACACACACACACACACACACACACACACACACACACACACACACACACACACGCAAATATAATTATGAAACTCACATGAGCACCTTCACACATACACACAAATTGTAGACTAAGAGGAAAGCTTTCATAGTGAAGGAAAAAGCGTGTGTTCCTAAAAAAAACATATGTGTCTGGGCCCCTACATCCGTTTGCACAACAGTCACGCCGACGGCACATATTAGACTTTTCTCCGAAGCACATTCTGAAATCACACTCACCACACCTGGTTTGGATTATCAGTTTGAGTAACCACGCTATTGAATTTATGGTTCTCGCTCATAATTATCTTCTCCTTACTGTAATAGCTGCCATAAATTCGTGAGACCAATTTTTTTTTTTTTTTTACCATTCATCTTCACCCTTACAACACTTCATATAGGTTACTATCGTTCGTGTCCCTAGCAACGAGCAGACCAGCTGATCTACACACACACACACACACACACACACACACACACACACACACACACACACTTCACTCCCAACATGAAGATGCCCGTGGGAACCTCAGGAAAGCCAGAGAAAAAATATATCCAACTAAAATATAGGATAAAAAAGGACTATATATAATATTATGAAAAGGTCCACGACAGGGTAAAGGCACTTCTCGGAACTATTACTATCGGGTTCTTCTCCATCATCACGGTATATTGCTTTCCTTTCAACACTTCACTTCACTTCACTTCACTTCACTTCCAGGCGAATTAATGGTGGTGGTGGTGGGTGATTTTTTTTTTTTATTATTATTGTTTTCGTGGGGCAGTCTTAATATTTTTGTGTATCGAATTTGATATCTCTCTCTCTCTCTCTCTCTCTCTCTCTCTCTCTCTCTCTCTCTCTCTCTCTCTCTCTCTCTCTCTTGGCGCACCTTCGACCCCAGCCACTCCCTTTGAGCTCTTCAAGTTTCACTCTTTTTTTTCTATTTCCTTCCTGCTTGTCGTCTCACCTCTCTATCATCTTCTTCTGGCGCTATATAACCTCGCTGTTGCGGCTCCAAATATCAATCGATCAATCAACTTCAGTGTGTGTGTGTGTGTGTGTGTGTGTGTGTGTGTGTAGAACTGCGTTGCATTCGGCAGGGTAAAAACGCCAGTCACTGTGCGAGAGATCCAGTCTAACGAGTGGCTCACGATCTAAGACACATTATGCAACCCAGCGCAACCCTGTCTGTCTGTCTGTCTGTCTGTCTGTCTCTCTCTCTCTCTCTCTCTCTCTCTCTCTCTCTCTCTCTCTCTCTCTCTCTCTCTCTCTCTCTCTCTCTCTCTCTCTCTCTCTCTCTCTCTCACACACACACACCAAGTTCTACACACGTAAATACGCTTGTGTAACTCTTTGTCGGTAATCATATGTTGAGTATTTTGGGGGGTATCTTTATCAGAGAGAGAGAGAGAGAGAGAGAGAGAGAGAGAGAGAGAGAGAGAGAGAGAGAGAGAGAGGAAGGGGACAAGGGGGCTTCACTCCCCACCGACACACTAGTCCAATCAACCTTCATAATTCCGGGAAACTATTTCAGAAAATTGATTTCCAACGCTTGGCAAGAATCCCCTGAAACTCACCACGAGGCTGTACACACACACACACACACACACACACACACACACACACACACACACACACACACACACACACACACCAGTACAATTTCTATCCTTAACACACACATACACACACACACACACACCAGTACAATTTCTATCCTTAACACACACACACACACACACACACACACACACACACACACCAGTACAATTTCTATCCTTAACACACACACACACACACACACACACACCAGTACAATTTCTATCCTTAACACACACACACACACACACACACACACACACACACACACACACACACACACACACACACACACACACACACACCAGTACAATTTCTATCCTTAACACACACACACACACACACACACACACACCAGTACAATTTCTATCCTTAACACACACACACACACACACACACACACACACACACACACACACACACACACACACACACACCAGTACAATTTCTATCCTTAACACACACACACA
Source organism: Petrolisthes cinctipes (assembly GCA_033782935.1). Classification (NCBI taxonomy): domain Eukaryota; kingdom Metazoa; phylum Arthropoda; class Malacostraca; order Decapoda; family Porcellanidae; genus Petrolisthes; species Petrolisthes cinctipes. The sequence continues at coordinate 15,266 of JAWQEG010003548.1, read as the reverse complement.
CACACACACACACACACACACACACACACACACACCAGTACAATTTCTATCCTTAACACACACACACACACACACACACACACACACACACACACACCAGTACAATTTCTATCTTTAACACACACACACACACACACACACACACACACACCAGTACAATTTCTATCCTTAACACACACACACACACACACACACACACACACACACACACACACACACACACACACACACACACACACACACCAGTACAATTTCTATCCTTAACACACACACACACACACACACACACACACAAGTACAATTTTTATCCTTCACACACACACACACACACACACACACACACACACACACACACACACTCGCCACCAGCACTAATATCCATCATTTGCCTACCATAACTCACAGGTTGTCAGTACATCACAGAGGTCAGAGAGTGGTGAGAGAGAAGCCACAGACAGGGCGTAAAAAAAAAAAAAAAAAACACACACACACACACACAACCGCATTGAACGTTCTCCAGAAATCCGGGAACGTTCTTAGTACTGTATCTATTCCATCGTTTATTTAGATACGTTCCTTTAATATTTTTTTTTTTTTCTGGTATTGCTGATTTTTATGTTTATTTTTTTATGTTTTATTTATTTTCATTTTTTTTGTGCTAACATTACTTGATTATTATATATCAAAAATATAGCAAATATAACCTCCTTCTATCCCTTTGTTTACAAGATCTTACCAGGAAATGAAAAGTAGTAGTAGTAGTAGTAATAATAATAGTAGCAGTAGTAGTAGGTAATGAAGAGTAGTAGTAGTAGTAGTAGTAGTAGTAGTAGTAGTAGTAGTAGTAGTAGTAGTAGTAGTAGTAGTAGTAGTAGTAGTAGTAGTAGTAGTAGTAGTAGTAGTAGTAGTAGTAGTAGTAGTAGTAGTAGGTAATAAAGAGTAGTAGTAGTAGTAATATTTTCAGGGTGAGTCAAGAGAGGGAACAAATGATTCTTGGTGTTGCACAGCGAACGAGGCAAAACGAGTAAAAACAACAAGGGATGATAAAAAAAGTACTACTGTAGATAATATTTTGATCATATGAGTTCTGTACAAAATAATAGTGACCAGTTAAGTTCGCCAAGCATCATTTGTCATCATGTGTCTCCGCTACACCGACGCAGGCCTAAGACGCAAATACGGCTGGGACGGACGGACAGCTAACGTTACGCATCACACCATCAGACCCGAGACAGTGGTCACCTCAAATCTCAGGTTACATCCCCAAGAAGGGTTATTAGACCTCCTACTGGTCACCACACAACTCTGGTCCATCTGCCCACTTCACCACACAACACGCATCCCTCCCTCAGTGTTGTCCCCATCCTCGAGTTCACAACACATGAGGAAAAGTTGTAGTCTCCTTGTTGTCTACAGTAAAATTAAATGAATTAATAACTCTCCTGTGATCTAGTACGGCATTTGGAGAGTGTGCATCAGGAAAAGTTGTAGTCTCATTATTGTGTAGAGTAATATGAAATGAATTAATAACTCTCCTGCGATCTAGTACGACATTTGGAGAGTGTGCATCAGGAAAAGTTGCAGTCACCTTGTTCTGTAAAATGAAATGAATTAATAACTCCTGCGATCTAGTAAGACATTTGGGTTTTTATTGTGTCTAATAATACACGAGTTAATGGAGACCTGCATGTGATCTGAAGAGCGCAATCATTAACTAATCCTTTTACGAATAAAAGTCATTAAGTTATTTTCCTGCCAGCAACTTTGTGCAGATGAAAAAAAGTACTGGCCATGAGCGTCAACCATAACTGTGAGGAGATAAATCATAACGCAAAAAATTATCTTCGTTAAACCACCAAAAAATTAAGCTTCCGTGATCGTAAAAGCAGTATATCGTAATCCTCACCTCACGAACTAAAAACAAAAAACAAAAACAAAACAAAACAAAACAACTTCAATTGTTCTCCGAATGCGGGAACGAAACCTGAATATGGATAGCGAGCGTTCTCCTTGAGTTTTTTAAGGGGGTCAACTACTAGTGTACATGTGGTTGAACTGGAGGGATACAACTTTTTCCAAACTATACCAATAAACATCTACCACAGTGAATCAACGAAGGACCTGTTTTGTAGCATAGTTTGGAGGAATTTGCAGTATCCCTCCAATCAGTCGACATGAGATTATCCCCATCATTAATTAAGGGGATAATAAACTTTTGATAATTCTGGAGCAAATTATTCTTCCAAACTATTCCAAGCAACAGAACACCAATATATTTGTTCTTCTGGTCCTGTTTCCTGGCATACTTTGGAGGAATCAAGGCAATAAGACCGGTCCAATATTGTGTACTTGTATCATCTACATTTCAGCTTCCTGCACCTGGACTCGTCTCAGTGGCTGGTGTGGAGACAATTAAAGAGTGAGGCGAGGGGACTAAAGGTTACAAGCACCAAGACCAACAACACTAACTTTTTGTCTTATTGGTCTTGATAAGCACAACGTGAAGAAACGACGTGACGGGAGGAGGACTTGGGAATAATGGGAAACGACGTGATGGGAAGAGCACCTGGGAATAATGGGAAACGACGTGATGGGAGGAGCACCTGGGTATAATGGGAGGGAGAGCAGAGAAGAGAAAGGTGCAGAGACAATGGAAGAGACACGATAATATAACACTAAACCAACACCAAAGTAGAAATTAAATGCTAGACAAAAAATATCAGTAGAATATATATATACAGACAAATGACCATGCAGTGACAGGAGAGTGAACATTAGCACAACTGAAGAACATACAATCAGAGGAACAAGAGAACAACAATTACAAACAAAGGGACAAATACAAACTTATCCTGTAACAAATCAAAACAAACTGTAAAAACAATTAAAGAGATACATGCCTACAGGAAATCTATAAAGTGGTCTGTGCAAGTTTACAATACGTCTATCTTGAGTACAGTTACATTCTTCTTTTTTTAGAGACAACAGAGATACTTAGTCAATATTATTCCTTCCTCATGAGGTTGATGTGAAATATAGTGCATTCTTTTTGCACAGCCTACCCAAGGATAAACAAGGGCTTTGATGTAACGGTTGCATCATGGGTACAGGTCCAAGTGTTTAATCACAAGACATGTTAAGTTACAAAGAACATGTATATATGCAGCCCACACACACACACACACACACACACACACACACACACACACACACACACACACACACACACACACACACACACACACACACACACACACACACACACACACACACACACACACACACACACACAACGTACAACTCCATTAACTAAAAATAGGCTAATACATCATGTGGGAGTAGGAGCAGGAAGACAAATAAAAAAAAAAGAATAAATAAAAAAAAAAAAAAAAAAAAAAAAAAAAATAGGCAGGTATCCAAACAAACAATGGCCCAGACTCTGACACAGGTCTATTTATTCCTCTCTGCCTGCCTGGCCTCGTTAATCACATCCCTCTCCCCCTTCTCCCCCTCTCCCCTTCCCTCCCTCTCCCCCTTCTCCTTCCATCCCTCCCTTCCATCCCCTCCACAGCAGCAACAGCAGGACAATCGAATATAACTTTGTTCTCGTATCAACTAATCATGACAACCTGCCCCCCTGACACCCTAGGAATTTCTCGTGATAAAGACAATTGGTTTTTATCCTATACTCGTTGCTGTCTGAAGTTCTTGGTTGGTATGGCTATTTCGAGGTGTTGTCCTTACGTGTATTTAAGGTGGACGTTTTGTGTTGGTAAATCTGGAGCAACTGAATCCTCCAAACTATTCCAAGCAACAGAACACTATTATTTTTGCTCTTCTGGTCCAGCTGTTTCCTAGTATACTTTGGAGGAATCAAGGCACTCCAATGTACCAAAAAGAATTACAACCTAAAGGAGATAGTATATATTTGGTTCATTAGAGCTCCTTGATTCCTCCATTGTATGCCAGGAAACAGGACTAAGTAAACAAAAATAATGGTGGCATGTTGTTTGGAATCGTTTGGAGGAATTAGTTGCTCCAGATTTACCAACACTGTACTGCAATGTCACTGGTTACTTGGGACTTCCTTATTCTAGTTCCAAGGAGGGAAATGAGCGTCTCAATGTTGTCGAATTTCTAGCACTATAATAATCACATTACAGTAATCTCGAGAGCAGGAATATCTAGTTTTCGAACTACTTCATTATCGTGTGTAGACCATTTTTAGGTGAGATTCTCATGTTGGGAAATTGGAAGGTCTCTGATTCATCCTAAATATGTCAGAAAACAGACGCCCTCAATGGTGAGTCAGAGACCTTCCAATTCTCCAACAAGAGAATCCTCCCTTAAGGACCCTGTAATCGTGTATGTGAATTGGAGGCTTCTGATTCCTCCAGATTATGCCACGAAACACGCTCCTTCTCTATAGATGGTGTTTCGTGGCAATATTTGAAGGACTCAGTTACCTCCAATTTTCTGACTATATCAAAGGATTTTTTAAGATACTGCCGAGGCTACACACTGCCATGACAACATTCGTATGACGCATGGAATATAATTAATAACACTTCTTGAGTTGATTAGTTCCCCGGGCCTGATTATAGTACTTGTTTTTATCAAATTTCTTGAGTAGGAAGTAACAGGAGCAAAACACAATGTAACCTAGAAAGACCTAGATGACTAAGTGGATTACCAACAACAAGGTGAGGAGAACTAGATGCGTCACTCTTCCTTCTAATTATGATTAATTAAGTGTAAGCTGAGGAGGATTCAGTCAAGTATATAAAAATAATATCAAGGTGAAACACTCCGCTTCTGATATATCTAGTAAAAATGTATCTACTGTATAATTATCTACTTACTTACCTTCCCAATTTACTCTTTCACTTAATTAAATGTTAATGTTTTTGTCTCCATTCTGTTTTCAGTTCAATGTGAATCCTGGTACAATTACAAATTCAAACTATTAATCCACAACATTAAAACATATCATAATTTTATACTAATAACGTCCATGACAATAATAATGCCGTCTGGTGCAGTCAATCATCTCTCATCTTGATTAACCCAGGGAAGATGGACTTCAATTTCAGGCTTTCACTTGTTACTAAGAACTTGCTAGCGACGAGGGAACCTTCAGAGCAACACACCGAAATATACCCACCCAACTCTTACCACAGGAAAGGAAGGACTGACTCTGTCCCAATTGAAAAAGTTACCTGCTGTACAGATAGATCCTAAAGTCAATGTAGAGTCATGTTAATGTTGTGAAAAGTAAACAAATATTTCCTAAACAAGTCATATGATTACAGTGACCTCGATTTGAGTGTACATCGATTTGATTTTATTAATTCATATCGCATTCTCCCTCCCAGACCAAAATACTTTACGTACAGTACTTTACACTCCTACACATTGACTACTTTTCATCACGTACGTATAGATGGATACTGGATCAATAATTTGTTCAGCACGATATAGATACATAATTCCAGCAGCAGAGAAAGAATGTTGGTAACCATTTGTTGTTGCTGTAGGTGTGAGTGTGAACAATAAGTGTGGGACAAGGAGGCGTGGACAACAAACATGTGGGACTCACGTGTTGTGTTTAAACCTTGGTTGTGCCTCCATCCTCTCTTGTACGGGTTGGTTTTTCTCCTCTGTTTGCCTCCCTTAAGTCCCTCCCTCGTCTTGGTCTCCTGGAGGTGAGTTTTTCCGCCCCCTCCACTTCGTTCAGCTACCCATGCACCCTCCTGCCCCTCCCATGCACCGTCCAGCCCCTCCCATGCACCCTCCAGCCCCTCCCATGCACCCTCCAGCCCCCCCCCCCCCATGCACCCTCCAGCCCCTCCCATGCAGTCCTCTTGTTAGACCTTCAGTATGACAGGCATCAACTTCATCCATTCTGTATCAAACATGTTCTTCCATAAGTCATTGTCATCCATCCAGAAGTTCATTAAATTTCTATCATTCCACCTATTTTAAACTTAAGGGACCCAGTGAAGTAATCGGAAAACTGGAGGTAAATGAGTCCTTCAAATATTGCCACGAAACACCACAGATATGGAAAAAGAAGCTTGTTTCGTGGCATGGTCAGGGGGAATCAGAAGCCTCCAATTTTCATACACGATCACAGGGTCCTTAATGTGTTTGTTACGTCATGAGTATACCCATCGTTATTTACCACTAATATACTGTAATATACTTTATAACCATTACAACAATAATTATGAATTCAAGGTTAAACTCTTCAAATTATAATGTACCCAGGGCGAAAAACAATATATACAGTTTATAGGGACTAAAACAAAGATATTAAACTATATCTATTTTGATCTAATAAAAAAATAATTTAAGCCAGAACCCATATACTTAGTCTTATGAGAACATGAATTTATGATGATAATTAACAAGAAGCTGTCACGCTTGAATGGCTATTTGTTGTGTGTCTCAAGTGTCAGGAGAGAAAATGCTGGGGGTAAATATTAGACCTATATTTAACCTTTGACTTTCCGCTCATTAATTATAAGTCACTGAGCTGTAAGGCAACTGGTCTAAGCAGGGAATATTGAGATACAGTTCGAAATTCTAAGACAGAAAAGATTAGGTATTATAATGTACTGTACAGCCACAAACAAATATCCACCGACACTTTCCTTCCACCGTGTAAATAAATCAGTATCATATCAAAATATAATCATACAAAACCTTACGTCATCTCAACCCCCTCAATTATTACTAAGAGGTGCTGCAATATCATACACGTGTTGTTCTTTATTACCAAGATATTTACTATGATGGAAGGAAAGTGTCGGTGGATATTTGATTGTGGCTGTACATACAACACAAGAGTCTGGTCGTGTTTGTGATAATGTTTTTGCTTCTTTCATCCCACGTTAATTAAGGGACCCTGTGATCGTGTATGAGACCTGGTGGCTTCTGATTCCTTCTGATTATGCCACGAAACAAGATCCTTTAATGTAGGTGGTGTTTCGTGGCAATGTTTAAGGGGGTGCGGGAATAGGGGGACAGGCTTGGAGGGGGGTTAGGGGAGGCGCGGGAGTAAGGGACAGGCTAGGGGGGGGGGGGGTTTGGGGGGGGTTAGGGGAGGCGCGGGAGTATGGGACAGGCTAGGGGGGGGGGTTTGGGGGGGTTAGGGGAGGCGCGGGAGTATGGGACAGGCTTGGGGAGGGGGGGGGGGGGTGCAGGAGTATGGGGACAGGCTTAAACCCACCCCAAGTTTGTCCCCCTATTCCCGCACCCCCCAACCCCCCCCCCCAAGCCTGTCCCCTACACCCGCACCCCCTTAAAGGACTTTCTAAACCTTCAAATTGTTTTACTACATCATGGGGGTCCTTAAGCTGGCCTTCTGTAACAAATACTGCTCCCGATACATCGTATGATTTAGCGTTGATGTGCATGGGCCTTGTTTATAAACGTCACAGGTACAAGAATGTCACATAACCTTTACAGATACACGTTTTTTTCTTATCTGCGAAACTCACTCACGCCACGCCTACGCCTCAAGGAAGAACATTATCGTATATGCAATTATGCTCTGCGAATTTCTTCAAGGTTAAAATAATACCAGTTGCAACATCCTAACACTATACCGTTCACTACCAAGACTTCCTTATGGTCATCATCATGCAGGTATTCAATAAAAAAAATAATCATATCTTAAAAGATACAGTTGGACACATGAATGGGTGGTACAGCCCAAGGGAAAGATGGTCAATTTCTCCCAATATCAAGTTCCTTAGTGC
>JAWQEG010003547.1:0-26939 GCA_033782935.1 Petrolisthes cinctipes | reverse complement strand
CTGCGTTTCGACCTCTGAGCGAATTCCCTGATCACTTCGTTCAGGGTATGTCAACGATTTTTTTTCGTAAGCTGTGTGTCCTGTGTGTGTGTAAGAGATAGAGAGAAAGTGAGAGAGAGGTATAGAGAAACAGCCGGCACAGTTATTTTCTCTTTCTCTCACCCCTTCTCCTCCTCCTCTTCCTTCCACTCCTCCTCTTTCTCCTTCTGTTTAGGGAGTCGTGTCAGTAGCATCCGTGGTATGAATTTACAGACTAGTTGCGTAAGGAGTTCGTTACATAAGAACAAACGGTGGTTACGTAATACTAAAGTGGCAACATATTGGCTACGTCAGACCAAGGCTCTGTGGTAAGAGTTAGCAGCTGAAGAAGTACCGTATGTAGCTGCCACCGAGGAAACAGATACTGACCGTGAGATACCAACAATACTCAGTTGCGTTTCATTTAATATTTTTCGATATCACACACACACAAACTTTCTGTATGATTGAGAAAGATGGAAATATATTACTAAAACTCGTATTACTGGCACTTTAAGTGACTACATATATCACCACCATATCACCTCCCAAATCAACACTAATGTGAAGACCAACACCGTCTATTCCTCCCACATCAGCAACAAAACACTTACCCACAGTTAACTTTACTACTACCTTGGTTTTATTGCCATTCCCTTATCACAACTACCATTCCCGCTGCCACTTTTCCATTCCCTAGTATTCGTCTTCCACCTTAAACTATTACAATAAATTTTCATTACGAGCGTTACCATTACCACCACGAACACCACCAGTACGTACAGTACTTACACGTAGATAAATATCATAAAGCAGGTAGGCGCATGTGGAAACCACTCATATTGCTTTGTCGTAGCTGGCAAAAGTATTAGCCTTTAGTAATAACCTACTGTTTATACTCAATAATCTCTCATATAAAGACGTAGTGTACTGTTGCCCCTTTTGAGATACACTGAATATTGGTTTACGCTAAGTCGTTTCATTCACTCTCCTCGTATTAGTATGTTAAAAATGCAGTGAAAACAATGAGATACTACGTTCTATATTGACCATCCATTTCATTCCTGCCAAACCAAACAAAGCCATGATAGAGGTAAACAACACGACAGAGAAGAAAGCAGTGTTAGTGGAAAAGAGGAAGTACGTGAAGAGGGAATAGAGTGAGACAGGGAGGGGTACAAATGAATGTGGGGGGGGGGGGGTGATACTTCCTTAACTCAACAATTATCAGCACTGAGGAACATACGAGAGCCAAGATTGGTCTCTGACAGCTCCCCATCTTTCTTCATTATGCTGATCAACCTTTCTTGTAACAAAGTCGTCGCCCCACGCCCTCCTCTCTCCATCATGCATACACATCCTTATACCCTTCTATTCGCTCATGCACACCCATCTACCCATATTTCTCTCTCTCTCTCTACACTATCACAGAAAGTACACCCGGAGTAGTATAGTGTTACTTGCCGCTTTCTGGTATCAATGGGACATCTTAATACCTACCTTTCCCATTTTCGGATATCCTTTTATGTAATGTATATATATATATATATATATATATATATATATATATATATATATATATATATATATATATATCCCTTAGATGTATTAGAAACTTAATAGATGTAGTTCAGCCTGAGATCGTTAACCCTCTAAAATGAACATGCAAATAAATATAATAATAATAATAATTTGCAGTGTATACGAAGAAAACAGCCATGAGGCAGCAGAGGCAACAGAAGCAGAACGGGGCCAATGGAGGTGAAAACAAGCAATATTTTCTGCCTGCCTTGGGTACCAGAACAAACGAGACTTGAAACGAGGCTTTGCATTATTCCGCTAAAATTCAATCTTTAACCCCAGTGTGGACGTGTGGTGGGAGGGTGGGTCTGCTGTCGTCCTGTCCAGATGTCGCTTCTCCACATCTCCAAACCCACAACATCAGTTTCAAAACTGTGTCAGGCCCCATTCAACCAATTAAATCTGCTCATCCCAACAACTCGCTAATCCTACCTATCAATATACACTCAACCATATTATCTCTTCATGCCTTCACCTCATCATTCAAGTATTAAATTTTATAAGTCTACACTCCAACCCAAAAAAAAAACTTCAACACACCCATTATATCACTCCACGCCCATAATCCATCCATTATTTACCCAGCATTACACCAAGCTCATCAGATCTCTCCACGCCCACAGCCCATCCATCAGACCACCCCACGCCCGCATTCCCAGTCTCCAGATCCCTCAAGAATCCATCTCCTGCCGCACTTTTAATACCAAAGTTAGCACCAGCCTGAACTTCCTCCCTCTTCTCCTGCTTAATAAAGAAGGACAAGACTAATGATGGCTACATCTGCTGCAAATTAGGGTGATATACTGGAGTGAGTGTGGAAGTGTGGAGGGTGTGTGGAGAAAAATTGTGATGAGGGTGTAGGAGAAGAGTTGGTATGAAAAGTGTAAGTGAGAATGAGGGTGTGTTGACCTGGGGGTGGTGAATGGTATAGTGGGCGTGGTGTGGGTGTGATGCTGGTGATGTAGGCGTGGTGCAAGCGTGGTGTGGGTGAGATGGTCGTGGTGTGGGCGAAGTAATGTGTAATGGTGTTGATGTGGGCGTGGTGAAACGAGGTGTGGGCGTAGTGAAGTGTGTGTGATGTTGGTGATGTGGGAGTGGTATGGGTGTGATGGTGGTTTTGCTGGCGTGGTGAAACGTGGTATTGAAGTTGTGTGGGCGTGAATGAGCAGCCATCAGTACTAGCGGAGTTTTAAATAGCTTGGCGGTAAATGAACACCTTCCACTCCATTACTACTGACGAGGTGCTCACTACAGCCTCCCTCCTGCCGCGCCATCCCAGCTACCCGACCCCTGTCTCACAATTTCCCTTAGTTCTCTCTCTCTCTCTCTCTCTCTCTCTCTCTCTCTCTCTCTCTCTCTCTCTCTCTCTCTCTCTCTCTCTCTCTCTGCTAAGCCCTTTGCCCTACTCCAACCACCATTCCTGTTATACCTCACCCAAGCCACCCAACTCCCCCACGCCTCGGTCTTTCCTCCCAATTTTCTACCTCATTCCTGTACTGATGCCTAACCTCATCCAGCCTAACACCTCGTCTCACCCCAAGCCTTCTACATGTATGATAAATGGATAGTATATAGTACAAAACTAATGAATATGTTAGAATAAGGTTGGTTGGGGAATAGGTAAGAAGCGAGAAAGGGGAGGGCAGTGAAGAAGATTTTGTAAGGCTGAAAAGTGGGGACAAGGTGGGGCGTGGTTAGGATAACTAGCAGAACATGTAAATAAGGACATAAAGTGGGGCCCTCTCGAGGTGTGGTGTGAGAGGTGAGGTAAGTGTGGTGTGAGAGATAAGCAGAGTGTTGTGAGCTGTGAGAGGCAAGAGGAGTGTTATGAAGTGAGAGAGGTTACGTGGTAGAAAGGTGCTACTGTCGTGTGTAATGAAAGGACAATTCCCACAAATGGTCCCTTAAATTGACAATCGACAAAGGAACCTCATCCTCCACTGTGTTTGCAGTTACAACCGATGTTTACCTTTGTATCCGTTGTGTTAATCGTAGTGGTCGTTGTGTTTACCGTAGCAGTAATTTCGTGTCATAATTAAATGACTTCGACGTAAATGCGACCTTTTTTTTTTTATCCAGACTCAAGCACCCAGCAATGGAAATTTGATCCCGTTCATAATATGGTTTCGAGTTATATATTTAGTTTCGTCCAATTTGTGGTTTCCTGGTTTTGTCTCAGCTCGCAATTTCTTCTGTGGAAAAGTTGGGCGAGTAATTCTATTTTTTACTTGTGCAACGACATGCTTGCTGCAGCCACACATTCAGACGAGCTGCCCAAGTTTATGAGAGTCCACAACTTTAGGAGTTGAGATTTATTAAGAAAGCATAAAACTTTTCTCAACTTTCATTTAGATACTCATGTTCAAAGTTGTTTATATGTATTTTCTAGAAAGTTAATTCAAAGGCAGCATCCGCCGGCTGTAACACTTCCAGGGCAGCATCCGATTCAACTCGATAACTGGACTACCAGCCTGTCTCTGCTGTGTAGTATGGTTGTCTCTTTTGTGTACTGTACATACAAGCCCTATATGGTAAAGATTCCGGTGGTTCTCCACCTATTACGTCTTATTCTTTACTCACGATACATGAATAACACACCCGGTAAAACATTCTCCTTCCATTCCTTTCCTCAATACGAAAAAACAAAACGAAAATAGACCAATATACCGTATGTAGTATTCGCAAAATATCCTATCGTCAACTGGAGCCTTGTGTTTACCATCTGCCTTCACGGCCATTCTGTAAGGCGAGGAGGAGGAGGAGAAGAGAAGGAAGGAGAGGAGACGAAGGAAAAGAAAAGGAAAAAAGATGGAAGGAGGAGAACAAGAATAATGAGAATGAGTAGTAGTAGGAGCTTCAATGTAAATAAAAGTTGATGGTAGACTGAATAGCACTGAAGAACTTGTATTTAGGTGGGAAGGGAAGGAAATCTGAGCATATGACCATCTTTACAACTACCTCACACGGCCGGCCTACTGACCATAACTAGATCATGGCCTACTTCGTGTTTAGGGCTCATCTCAATAAAGACCAGACGGCACATCAACCCCAAGAGAGACGATGGACCCCAGCAAGGCGTCTATGACCCTTATCGCTAATAGGATTTACGACCTTGCGACACTCCAGCTCTGGTGTCTCGACAAACAACTGTTCCTGACACGTACTGTACATTGCATGCTTATCGCGGTGGCTCGAGAGCTGAGGTCGTAAAACCTTCTTGACTACTACTTAAGCCATTTTATTGTTTGATCGTCTTGCAGTAAATATAAATATAAGCCATTTTCTTCACGCAAAGCTATCGATGACTTAAGTGTTTAAAAGTGGAACGCTTAAATACTACCTTAATAAATAAACTCCAGTATGATATGATGTCAACATTACTCCGATTTTTATGTGTATATGGGTTCGAGGGCTTTCGGGACTACGAGTTAAGTTACATATTGTTACTTTCTCATGCACGACTGAGATTAACAATTTATACCTTATTCTACCCACCTCAACCACACTCAGCCTTACACAACTCAGTAGAACCTTACCTTGTCCCGTTCATCCGAATTTTATCTCTACCCTACATTACTTAATTGTATCAATCACTATCCACGACAAGAAAATATTCCTTACACAGAAATACAATTTTCTCTTCGACCTGACAATATCATACTCTTCTCAAGCCATCTCAACCACACCACATTTCTACCTAACACTACTAAGCCTTCTATCTATCAATTGTAATTAAACTGTTTCACCACCTACTCTCTCCGTAGCTATACCATAATTTATCCCACCTAACTTTAATAAAAATTTGTATTACTTTATCTACTTTTATCATCAGTTCTCCCTCACTAACTTTACCATACCTTGCCTTACCTGCCTATACCAAACCTTATACAAGCCGACCTCGACCATCCTTTTTCCCTACTCAAGCCTAACACACCCTAACATACGCAGATGACCGAGGCGAGCAAACCAGGCTAAAAATGCGACACAGGGGTGTAGATCGGCATCGCTAGGGGTCGATACACTATTGTGGAGCACTATGTGGCGCCGACGCAAGCAAATCACATCACCGCCTGACAAAAGTAATTCCCTATTTTTCATTGCATGCAAACTGGGCCGCCCGGGACTGAGAATAGGAACTGTGGGACTGGGTACAGAAATTCTTGGGTCCAGGACGCAGTAGTTTTGGGCCGTAATACATGAGTGAGGCTAGATGCATGAATGTAGGGGATGAATGTAAGATTTGTATTATTACTTCAAAGAACTAGGGGGTTGATACAAAAAGTCTCTTGTGGCTAGATAAAGAAAGTTTTGGGTGTGATAAATAAGACAGGAGAAATGGCAGAGTTTCATATCATAGGAGTGAGTCTTGGGTAGAGGAGTCATGGGGATGGAAACAAGAGAAATTATGGTCCTGGACGCATGGGGAGTGTGAGGCAAGGCAAAGGAACTGTGAGGATAGGTACATGTATTGTGGGATGGGATACAGAAATTTTCTGGCTGGATATAAGAGAAAGTATGGATTGAATACCATTCATATGAAACTGGATAAATAAATTGAGGAGCTGAACATATGAGGAATAACTATAACTCATTCACACTACATACGATTGAAGAATACAAATATAAATATCTAGATTGACATTAACTCTAAGAGAGGGAACACCCATCCCTATCAAGAGCACATATTAAAGAAAAACTATCTTACCTTTTCTCTCCGTGGTGTCTCCAGGCGAAGGCTAACCTGTAAGATAAAAATCCCAATTAACAAACCGAAATACCAAATTCAACATCAACATAATACTGCTAATTTTTTTTTTTTTTTTTTTTTTTTTTTATGATTAAAGGGATGGGGCTAGGTGGCGTAGAGGTTATTATACTGGACTCGTTATCCAATGATCGGGTATTGAATCCACTCTCACCAGCACACCAACATTCTTACAAAAGCACCTACACCATCAGCACCACATTAACGCCATCAATCACGACACATGTCTGGAATAGGCTTCACCATTATCCTCACCATCACATCACCAGTTTCATCATCACACTGAAGGAATGGAATAGAGAGGGGGGCGGAGGTCAAGGGATAGGGTCATATATCCTCATTAGTTTGTTGAAATAGATGTATTCCTGTTGACTCTGCCAGGGTTATTAGTACGGATGACTACTATAAAGGGATCAACTATAAAAGTATGAATGTGCACCAACTTCCTCGACTTTTTTACTTGTATACTACAGGTATATTGCACATGTATTATTTTCAGGCAAATGACACAGGACATGGGTAAATATCACCACGTAAATAAATATGAAGCATTCAGAATAGGAAAGACACACCCACCAACGAAATGTCGTTTCTCCAGCATCACTCTGAGTCTGGTAAAGTGTGAGGAAGAAAAAAAATAGCGTAAATGAATTTCTGTCTTCTTAGTTAATTGGTTCCTACACGTCTGGCTGCATCAATTATACTCTCAAACTTTTGTGCCACTCATATTGCCCCAAGTTAATTATCATGAACATTTTCTGTAAAGGAGGAATGAATAATATTGCATCATTAATACTAAAATTTATAAATGTTAAATGTTAGCAGTAATGTATAAATGATATATAAAGGTTTCTGAGAAGAGAGCGGAGAGTGGAAGTGGGAAGAAGGAAATTATAAAGGCGAGTGAGTGCGAGAATAGAGGTCAAGTTGTTAGAAAGGCAAGGCTGTCATCACCTCAACAGGCTGGAATAAATAAAAAATGTCTTATGAAAGCATAAATAGACATACGTAAGCAAGTAAAATATATGCAATATATATATGAAAGATAAACTTGCAATACTTATTTAATTTTCAGAAAAGCAAATTCCACGCTTAATGAACCAAAAGCTCAACGTGCATATTAAAATGCCATTAAATGGTTCCAGGAAAAGAGTGAAAGGACCCTCAGTATATTCCGGCCGACATCGATGCCATGACACCACACCAGCTGCACCAAGAACTAACCCTTTCGCTCCCATAATCAGAAGGTATATATGTATACTCGCAGTCACTAACTCTTGCCACTCATAAAAATTCAAATCAATGTAATAATCAGCGACTCTACAACCTTCATGTTTAAAGGGTTTTCTTTTGTTGGTGAATTTGAGGCATACTGATTCCTCCTAACAGTACCAGACAACAGACGCCCTCAATGGTACAAATAGATCTGTTTCGTGGCATAGTTTCACCAACAAAAGTATCGTCCTTAAGGATAATGATTGTCAGACGTTCTAGTTAGGAAGATACTCGTACGATGTGTTCTAACTGAGGAACATATTTGAGACCTATTAGCGTCATCTGTGTGGGTTGAAGCAAGCTCACTACGTCCTTTTCACCTTTTCCTAATGAATTTCTCCTTTCTTCCCTTTGAATATCATATTTATATCTCCCTCCCCATCGTGTTTCCCCTCTTTTGCCCTTCATCCTCCTTTCATACCAATCTCCACATCTCTCCTCATCTCTCTCCTATATAAAGTACAGGAAGATATTCCCTAGAACCCCATGAATCATAAAGCAGGAACACGAAATCTGCAGATACGATTTATATCCTAAGGCAATCATTCGTTCGTGAGTGTGCCATAGTTCGTTCTGAAATTAACTATATATTTGCTTCCCTGAATTTTGACTCAATTAACCAAATGAAAAATCAACCTTGACAAGGGCATAACGAACAGGGTCACCGTGATGTACAGTTAGGGGTAAAAATGATACCTCTCCCTTCCACCATGAGTAGACGAGTATGCAAAAATATTAATCAATAGAACGCGAGATCATGTATACAACTATAGACAAACCTTTTGTGCAATCGTATGAACACGTACACAGATGAATTTCATAATCTATCTACAGTATTACTTGACGACTGTGCTTTACACAAATAGTATATCTTTTTTTAATAAAACGGTAAAGTTATATTAAATTAAAATTATATTTGAATTATAAGGTGGTAGAATAATATATTAAACTGCTGAATGTAGTGTAAGAAATAAGACTCCTATCTAGGTTTTGTTAATGATAACTTGCATCATACTAACTACAATGCAAGTCTTGTCATTTATTGACCTACATCTTAACAGACAGATATGTTCTTTAACCAAACGGGCATTTTTTTTTTTTTTTTTTTTTTTTTTTTTTTTTTTTTTGCCATAATACTCATGCCCTTGATAACACTTAACTACAATGTCCAGTTTACTGAAATTGTGCACACACCATAAATTTAGTCTGAACTTATACTCCGTCTGGTGAGTGACGGTAACTTTTGTTTGTTACTGTATATGTTGCCCCTCACGCCACAACAACAACACAAACAGCTCATTAGTGCTAATTAGAGCGGGGATGACTTTGAACACAGTGTCATTTTTACTATGTCAGTGACTGGACGAATAGCTTTACATGGCCCGGTGGGAAATTACGGAACGATATTACCAACCAACCAGTGAATTTGGCCTGGTGTACGTGGTAATAAATTAGAGCGATACGTTTGGCGTCGGTGTGATGGTGGATGATGCCATTATTTTTTAGTCCAGCTGGCATATAATGATGGTTACTGTGGTGGCTGTTAGCTTGTCAGTTCACTTTATCTTACCGCAACGTACGCAATATGTCACGGTCCAGAAAATACAAAATGTGTCCGGTTTGAGAAAGAAGCGTTCAAGTGAGAGTAATGGGTTCATCCCAGGTGCGGCCCTCAGTCTACTACTCACAACCGAGCTATACTAAGTTTGTGTCTCCGTTTTCTGATATCCTCGTGCACTATCCATTTTGGTATAGAGAATATCGAGTTCAATTATCTAATTCTATAATACAAGGGAGATATGAAAGGAAAGATAGAGAAAGAGGTTGGGTGCGTGTGGGGAATGGTTAGAACTTTGATTTGGCTAAACCTGCTATATGGTGTATATAGGACCTATAATTATATATACCGTATATAAATGCAAATGTTACAACACTTACCGGTACACAAACTGACACACACAGTAAAGTATGTACAAATACACACACTCATGGTACTGGTTGCAGTTGCTTAACACTATTCCAAATAGAGCAGTTACCCAACCCTTTTTACTATCACATATATATACAAATAAATTGTTCCCTGTAAAAGCACCAGTGAAAACAAGCCGAGCTCTATTACTCTTACGGCCTACACAGTGTGGTGAGTTTCTGTAAGTCACATATCAGTTTTCTATATTTTTAGTCATAATTCAATTGATCGAATACAGTAAGGGCAACCGTTACCAAAGCTGCTGAAAATAATGAAATCAGATTTTGCATAAAAAACAAAGATAAGTTGAATTTATTATGAAAATGCTTTTATATTGGGTATGTGGCAAAGGTAAGGATAAAGGAATTATAAATAATTAACAGACAAGAAGATTACATTAATTCCTCCTTATGATATAAATAATTACCATTATTTATACAAAAAAATAACCACATATTGACGATGATAAAATCTCTTCGTATGAACAGTGATATCAATTACAGGACTAATGAGGCTATCACTTATCCTGCCTTCAGTACCTTATTATTATAATGATCAAGAATATGATCCTGTGAATATATAGAAATAAACTGTGTTGATACGATGTGACGTCCAGAAATATAACAGTACAATAAAACCAGTTCTGTGCAAATAGATAATAAAATAGATGAATATATTCAAAACAAAACATTAAGTATTTAATGACTATAAACAAATAATTAAAAACAATCTGAATATAACACATCAACATCAAGGTCACTCCAATAATTAATCAACCAGCCATGCATGTTAGTCCCATAGTAATGAGGACAACAATTCTGCTCTCCCTCGCCCTCATACGGTATACAGGTACAGTTGTGGACAATATTTCTTTATTATATTTATGAAACAGTATCAATCCCAATTAGTATAGTATCACTGTCCAAATAGATGGAATTTGACTTTCACCGGTTAGAACTCACGAGCCTAGATAGAAATATGTAACATAAATCCAGACATTCACTGAGAATAGTTTACTCTGTTTTTTAATTTAATATGTATAAATAAGGAGCGAGAAGAGAGAAAGGGGCTTGAAAGATGGCAAGTTACTTTAAGTTATATTCATGCCACACAAAGACCTAACTGAAATAAAGGTTGTCCAGTGGTTGTATACCCAGATATAAAGTGATTGCTTAGATGAAGAGTGACGTAAGTTTTTAAGACTATTATTATTCTTGGAGATATACTTGAAACGTGGGGGGCAGTTGGAAGTCTGATAATTTACTTGAACATTTTATCTCTTATGTAGACTAAATATACAACAGTATTTTAATTAACCTTTACTCTTATTTTGCAAGGAAAACCTCGCATCTCCTACCATTCAGTAACTCATCATTGTATTTGATAGAAAAAACAACTTTGTTTTATTATATTACGTTTTAATTGTATACGAATATATACCTGCTAAATTAGACAGAGTATTTCAAATTAATGATGAACTACTAGTAAATAACTTTTGCTCGTAGCTGTACAGTAAATCCCACGGGTCCAGTCAACCGGTAACATTGTGATCCCCACTGGAAAAATTGAGCCTCTCCATAAAACTGATTGAATCAGATTCTCATTTCAAAAATTCTACCTGTGGCTTGACTCCACTCATGGTTGGTGCGTGTGATTTATAATTACGTTGGTAAGCTTGGTGTAAATATATCATGATTTTTTCTAGGTCAGTGTACACGCTGGGAATCAGACAGACAGCATAATCATGGAAGGGATACGCACAATAAGTCCGTCAGCACCTACTCATCCAGATAGACATACTGTAAAACACGGATCTGATTGCGAAGTATAGAGCAGGACGTATTTAATTACAATTGATCGGGGATTTTCTTTCTGTTTGTTTTTTCAAGTTCACTACTGGGCCATAAGTAGTAAGGGTTATCTGTAATCGATTAATTGGAGGGATACTGATTTACTGATAACAAAGGTGACCCACATCAGACACTTGGGACGGAACACAAAAGTTTAGGAAATGTGGTCTGGAACCATATATATTTTCATAACATTTTATTGGAAACATTATATAGCAATATTGATATTATTTTAGCGCAAAGACAATAATGGAAACAATATTGATAAATAACTCCATTTATACCCACTCTCTGATACACGCCACAACAGGAATGCTGCCACTAATTATGACCATTGTCAGCAGTACCATATGTATTATGTAGTATACAATTCGTGAAAATTTACAAGATCAACTCGCACCAATAGCGAGCAACACACACACACACACACACACACACACACACACACACACACACACACACTCGCAGCAAATACCCGTGTGTGCAGGATGGATATAAATTAAGGCCCGCCTGTTGCTGAGGTGTAACAGACTGAATTAAAACGGCGTGATGCTAATGTCAGTACGATCAAGGGGAGGAGGGGTGGGGTTGGTGGGCCTAAATGGAGTTGGAATGAGAGTGTAAGTTAGTAGAGGGAATACACAGGTTAGGTCATGGAATGTTGTTATGTAGTTAGTGATGAAGTATGAGTGTTAATTAAGGGAGTAAAATAGTTAAGATTGGGGATTAAATTGATGGAGAGATTAACAACGGTAATGAAAGTGAATTCGGAGATAATATGGTATTGTTTTGAATTCCAGTCGTTTCGTTGATATTCAAACACCCAACTGGTTGACTGACGTACTGAATATATGGACATAACACATTTGTACTTTCATTATTAGGATTCTTGTTGCCTCAGACACTTTAGAATTTTTTCTCTGCATTCAAAAAGGGCCGTGCTTTGTCACATGAAGTAAAGGGCATCATTATAAACTCCCAGTCCTGAATGACAAAGTAACTAGGCAACTGTGTGTAGGAATAACAGAGGCAAGGTTTGTGTGTGTGTGTGTGTGTGTGTGTGTGTGTGTGTGTGTGTGTGTGTGTGTGTGTGTGTGTGTGTGTGTGTGTGTGGCAACGTCAGGGGAAATATGTGTGTGTGTGTTTGTGTGTGTGTGTGTGTGTGTTTGTGGCAAGGGTTCTGATGTGTGTGGCAGTGTCAGGAGTGAAGTAATGTCAGAGGTAAATTTTGTGTGATAAATAACAAGAAAAAGGGGTGTTAGGGTAAGACGCATCAATTACAAGTATCAAGGGCAAGAGGTGGAGTGGCAAATGTCAAGGGCAAAGCGGTGTGTTGGCAAGCAGAGCGAGGGCAAAACGTGAGAACGAGCAGGAATATTGCTGCCGCTGCCTGTGATAAAAATGACACATTACCAACACTGCTACCAAACACGAACAATTCTTTTCACCGATGCCGCTGAAAATACCAGGAACAGAGGGTACCGTACGTCCCATAAGTGCATGCCATGTGAGGATCGCACTACACGTTTCCTCCTCCCAGGATGTTTTCGTATACTTCAATTTATTCCACTTCAGTTCACTCATGCATCCACATACTATATCGACGACCTCAAATATGTACACTTAACAAATCTACTCTGTTACTCATTCAGTACACAGTAAATTCAATCCACCTACACACAAACACGCTCCTGTTACCATTCCCTTACTACTCCACACTCCATGTCTTTCCTTCCACGCCATGCTCCACCGCACTCCACCCCCATAGTTCCACACTCCACCACGCCTCTAGAAGCACAGTAGGGAGGGGAGCAACGAGTTTACCAGAATGCCAGGATCGTGAGGGGACAACTAGGGCCACTTGACACCACTCACTCGACACCCCGTAAGGACTGACACCCTTGATCTCTCTCTCTCTCTCTCTCTCTCTCTCTCTCTCTCTCTCTCTCTCTCTCTCTCTCAATACAGCTTCACAGCACACAATATAACACATCTACCTCTGCACAGACGATAATCTTAATGAAAAACTCATGCAGTGAAGTAGGAGGAAATATCCAATATACACAACAATCAATACTTTATTAATTAGAAAATTCATTCGAGTATCAGATAATTTTGTTTATTGCCACTTTGTAAAGATTTTTATATCGACTGTGCTAATCACTTCATCCTCTCTCGTCAAGTCGCTGAGAAAAAATTAAAGGAAATTAAAATTTCCTGGAAAGTTAAGCACTACTTTCTGAAGAGGCAAGAGAAGAAGAATGACTAGAGGAGGAGTTGTAGGAGGTGCAGGAGGAGGAGCAAGAGGTCGAGAATACGGTAAAATAATTATGAGGTGCGGGAGAAAAGTCTGAGGAGTAAGATTACAAAGAATTGCAAATAATTGTAAAAGGTTAAAAACATACTAATTTAATTTAGGCTAAATGTAGGACTTTCTTTGACTGAGTTATCCGTATGAGACAAAGATAATGACGCAAAATGCTCTTTACTCGCACCATCACTCCCAACCCAGACGAAGCTGGCCGGAAATAGAAGAGATTATATTGCTTAGCCTATATTCACATGACATGATTGAAATTTATCTGGAAAGACTGGACGATAAAAGTTGTGTTTATTTTTCTATCTTCTTGATGGGACACATCAGTCATTAGCATTCTCAATATGTTTGAAATAGTAACTGTAACTGTTGAATTATCATGCACACGTATCAGCTGGATATAGATTAATTATTATGAAAACCATAGTGCTCACTGAACATAATCCACAAAATGTTCATCTAGGTGGTTGTTAATTATTTCAATATTTCAATAGCTTATAATATTACAATGAGATCCAGTCCAGATGTTTACAGTAACGTTAAATGACCGAAAGCCAAAATAAAACTGAAAATGTTTCCGGGCAATCTTGTTATTGTATTTCTAATGATGTTGAAATAGTTGATTAAAAATAATAATATACCCTCGGGCTATTTAAGGAGGAGGAGGAAGAAGAAGAGGAAGAAAACAAGAAGAGGAGGAGGAGGAGCAGCAGGGGGAGGAAGGTTGAGTGTTGACGCAGAACCTACTCATCCCAGACTCAGCCAACCTTCATTGGTTTTAATCTCATCTGCATAAGAAAGCACTCCTTGAAACCCAACACAGCTTTAAGAAAAGGATCTGAATTATTTGTGTCGTTTATATTTTGATTTCTAAGTGGCAGCGCAGTGCTAATACTTACAAAGAGTATGTATGATACACGAGTGTATGTTCTATTTAATCACATAATCCACTCCCTCCACCATATCAGTAGGATAATCTCCTTTTTCCCACTCACATAGAGCACACTTACATTCTCACCTGCTTCCTCGTCTACAAGTCAACATATTCTCAAAAAGATAAATAAAAAGTGTAAGTAAGGTAATTATCAAGTAATTTCTGCAGTATTATGAGGATCCCAATTTAAGATTCTGCAACGACATTAATTACAGGTTCTTTCTTACCATGGCTAAGTAATGGATGATGCTGGGAGCGACCAGAAGAAAAGTGAGGTCCGCGATAACACACGTTGCCAAGCACGAAAGAGCACCAGGAAAGACAGGCATGAGAAGAAGGCACGAAAGGATGACACGGCACCAGTGGTTCGGAAATATATACCACTAGCTGGGGTACTCGGCTTCGCTCGGGTTTATATAAAACTGATGACAAGTATTAATACATGAAATAATGATCAATAACAACATACTCTTCTTTTTTTTTAAATCCCAATAACATTCAGTTGACATTGCAATTAGAAAAATGAAATAATAAAGAGTACACGATTTTTAGAAATAAAATTCACGTCCGCCGACTTACATATTGTCAACATAAATCACAGTTCTTGGTTTCCTCATATTGGAAGTCTGCACTAACCTCTGATTACGGTGTCAATACTTCCGGGTAGACGATGTTCGTTGTTTTACCCTCTGGTGCATGGAAGTAAATGTGTTGTGGCGATCCGACTCTTGACCAGCCGACATAGAGTTGGCCGTGGGAGAAACATGCCCATTCCAAACTCACACCTGTAGTTTTAAACGACTGACCCTGTGCTTTATTGATGGTCATTGTAAAGCTGACTCGAACAGGGAACCGCAGCCGCTTAAACTGTAATGGGGTGTCTGATGGAATAGTTGGGCTCATTTAGGCAGGTTTAAGAGCATTTTGCTCATTATGCTCATTTGCTCATTGAAGATGACGTTTGAGCACAATACTAAACCCATGTTCTTCTTCGGGTAACAATACCTCCTTGTACCAAGTTGCATGTCATTGCCAGCACGGTTTGTGGACCTTTTCAGCACATTTTTTGGCAATTTTGAGCTCATTATGCTCATTTGCACATTGAAGATGATGTTTAATTAAGCACAACAACACCTAGCCCATGTTCTTTCTCGGGTAACAATACCCCTTTGTGCCAAGTTTCAGGCCATTCCGTCCAGCAGTATTCGCGGCCATAGCCGGACAGACAGACACACACACCCACAGACACACAAACAAAACTCTACTTTATATACGTCTTTTCAGCTTCAAGGCCAGAGACCGACTGAATTTCCCTGTACATTTGGCGCGCGTATTTACCTGCTCTCGAGCTTCAATTCGAGCGGTACATTTGGCGCGCGTTTTTAGCAGCTCGAACGGAAAATTTCCGTTCGAGCTCTTCTTTATGGTTTTAACCAATAAATAGAATATTTGACATTTTAACGTAATTTTTACGTCAAGTTACGTCATGTTACGTCTTAAAAACCTTTGCCGGTGGTGCTGATTCAGAATATATAGTTTTGGAAGTGTAACAGGTTTTTTTAGCGGATTTCTATAGTAGATGACGTAATTTTTACGTTGAGTTACGTCATGTTACGTCATACCAAAACCTTGGCCTGGTGATGATGATTCAGAATATATATGGGTTTTGGATGTAGGTGTAACCATTTTGGAGTTATAAGCGGACAAACAGAGACGGTTTGCCATTTATAATATAGATGCTCACCTCTGGATGAGAGAGAGAGAGAGAGAGAGAGAGAGAGAGAGAGTTGTTTTCTCTCCCTACCCAACCTAGGTACTGCACAGTCCCCCTTTGCTGCCGGATCCATCACTATTGATTAACCTGTTAGCAAAGCCTAGCCCGGTGTCACACCAACCGAGCGCCACCGTGTCACTATAAGGCACTGTGTCACACCAACCGAGGGTCAACGTGTCACTATAAGGCACTGTGTCACACCAACCGAGGGTCAACGTGTCACTATAAGGCACTGTGTCACACCAACCGAGGGTCAACGTGTCACTATAAGGCACTGTGTCACACCAACCGAGGGTCAACGTGTCACACCAAGTACACCGGTATCATTCTACTTATCCGCATGACACTCCACCTGATGGTCTTTGTGTCAGACAATTTATCCAGGAATATCATAATAATTTCGACCAATACCCACAGCATCATTGGCCTCTGGTAGCAACACTTATTTCCTAGCAGTGGTTATTAGGAGCTCCGATATCACACCACGATGTCCAGGAAGGAACAGGTTAGACGGGGCAAGATATGTAAAGTAGAAATAGGTGAGTAGACAGAGCATGAGTGGCGAAAAGAAGTGGATTTTGAGGGAAGAGAACTGTGGGGATGACCCGGTACGTGGGAGGGATGGGGTAACGGGGCCTGGGGAATCCATGAATAAAGGGGATTCACTGAGATGACAGAGGGAACTAAAAGGGAGAAGGGAGGATGGTAGGAATCGCGTTGGAGTGATGCATGGGGAGAGGGTAAGCTGCAGTAGAGTGTGGAAGGAAGGGACATTTGTGAGTGAAGACGTACAGTCTCGGACATTAATCCATGGTACAGCTCAGGCAGGGGATGCTCGAATAAGAATAAAGGCTTTAAGTATACTGTACATTAGAACACCGTTAGAACGATAATAGTATATTTATATATGATATTTAGGTACACTTTCTTTCTACGCTCCTTTTAAATAATGGAGAATTCTGGAATTCCTGTGAGTAAATCCAACAATTTTACACCAATGATTAATTAGTGAATATCAAAAAGCAAAACTAATTACCCACACAGTCGGTAATTAGCCGAGAGGAGCAGGACCATCCCACACATAATAATGAAGTTTTATGAACATTAGTGGTGCAGCAACCACGCAACCATCATTGTTTTTAAACCTATCCTAATCAAAGTCTTTGATGTATTCCCCATCCAGGCAAGACCCACGGTGCATCAGAAAAAGAACCCTTTTATTATTAAAAAGAATATGTATAAGTGATGACGATAATCGAACAGCGCGTTGGCTTCACAGACATTACATGGAGCCATCGTACCTGTCAACGTCATAGACGAAGAATTTTTTTTTTAACATATGACTCTCTTTAAGTGGCGTTAGAGCAGTTGGCTAATGCTGGTACGCTCTTTCTGTCCGGATGGCCTCATATCTCATTGTGAATTACAACGCGGGAGAGGAGAAATTATTTGTCAGACCTCTCCCCCTTTTTCTCTCTCCCCTCGCCATTAAGATTTCAATTAAGCTACGTCTTTTTCAGGATGTGGGGACCAAAATTGGACGGCGTATTGTATTCCGAGAGCGGCCCGGCTAAACTCCAGCCAAGTGGGTTTCATATGTTGGCTTTTGAATACAAAGTTTCACGCAGTGAGGACAGGGAAATAAATGTAAGGTTCTTGTCCCCCCAATGCTGACTAGTTGGGACGACGATTCGCTGTGGATAATTGCAGCAGTGTTGTGGCAGTGTTGGTGTGATGGCATAATGACAGAGTTGGTGTGGTGGTACAAGACTGGTATTGCTGTGTTGATATTTTGATTGTGTTGGTGCTGGGAAAGTGTTGTGAGGGTGATGGTGTGTTAGCATAAGGATGGTCTCCTTATGAAGGTGTTTTATATATGTTATATACCTGTGCTATATCAGTGCTAAATTTTTTCCTGGTTCGTTCTTACAGAGCTGTAGAAGTTCTTTAAACTGTTTTAAAAGCCGGCATACCTTAATGGAGGTATTTAAAAAGAATGTGAAATGCAGTGAGACTTGCTAGTGAGAGACATTGAGGCAGGCTGATGTAATACAGTGAGGCAGTCTGGTGTGATACAGTAAAGCAGGCTGTTGTGATAGAGAGGCAGGCTGGTGTGATAAAATGAAACAGGCTGGTGAGAGACATCAAAACAGGCTGGTAAGATACAGTGAGGCAGGCTGACGTGATATAGTGAGGCAGGCTAGTGTGTCGTTACTAGAGATAATGGGGTGATTGTCCTTCATGAGAACTTAGGGTAACAATGTGAACTTGTGAGCAGGGCCAGGAAGGGAAGGAGGAGGAGGAGGCGGACTAAGTTTGTTTGTGGTGAGGTTGTGTGGTTCAAGTTGCACTGGAAAGACTGATGTGGATGTGAAGATGAAGGCTGAAATAGAGGAAATAGATATAATGATAGAGGTGAAAGTGGACGTACTGTAGAGGTGAGTGAGGAGGTGGAGGAAAATGAAGGGGTAGGGAAGTAGATGAGGAAGTAGTGGAAGTAATCTATGTCAGTCAAGATCTGCTTTTTAATAATGTACCTGGAGAAAGTTATTTCAGAGTAACATAACAGATAAGTTCATCTACCGATAATAATTCAATGCAAACGTCAAAAACGCAATCAATACTTATCATGTTAACCTGTTCTATTGTCAGAATAAAAAATAAATATTCGTTCCATCCCTCTTCTAAATTCACTTCTTTGCTATCTTCACCTAGCACACTATATACTGTATTATCAACGTCACCTAATTTCATCTCAATGGACAGTACTGTCAGCGAAAAAGACCCAACACAAAACTCAGAAAAAGAATGTGTAGCCCTAATATCTCAAATATCTCAAATACTACATAATTAAGGTGTCTTGGAGCTGGGACGATGCTTGCAATACCAGTTGGGGTATTCCCTACGTATACATGTCAACGTTACTCTAAATATTGTCAAATTTTCAAGACATAGTAATATTTTCCGCGTAAATATAGTTAATGACCAACCCACACAGAGTAAGGCACGTCTGTTGGTAAGCGACTGAGTCAGAATTTGTGTGTGTGTGTGTGTGTGTGTGTGTGTGTGTGTGTACTGTATTTTTGCCCGCAGCACAATATACCATCACATTTACTCTTACATACCCTCAGGCCATCCCCCCTAACTTATGTAACCCCAGTTGACCTCACTTCACCTACCCATGCAGGTAACACAGCTTATACTTTATCACATCTCAAGAACACTGCACCCACCTCACCCAATCTCACTTTCTCTTGTACAGCTTCAGCTCACCTCGCTTTATCGCCCCCTCCCTGCCCTGGCCTCACTTCAGTACTGCTGGCTTAGCTACAATATTCTGTCCAGAGGATTTAGCTGAGTAAGAGTTTTCTCAATTTGCTCCCCCCGGCTCTCTTGTTAGTCCCACTTTGTTGCCTTGTTTATTTATTTTGTTTTTGGGTATTTGTTCGTTGCGTTGTTCTTTGTCAGAGAGAGAGAGAGAGAGAGAGAGAGAGAGAGAGAGAGAGAGAGAGAGAGAGAGAGGGGTTAGACCAAACCCGCCCTGTATATGTTTGTTTTAAAGTTTCCCTCTGATGTCATTCTATATCGACACTCTCATTCATACACACAGACACACAGTCGCCATCAGTTGGAATGTTCTAGCTTTGCATTTTTCACTAACTTATGTAGGTATACGTAAGACTGAGATACAGGTGGAGAGACAATATTATATAGATGGCAGGAGAGAGCAGAAGCAGCCTGACAGCAGACAGAAAAAGCGAAAGTGTTGGAACATCATTATACAAAATCCTTCTGAGGTTGTGCAAGGAACAATAGTTATCTACAGGAAACAAATCAGAATCACACAATTGTAATTAGCAGACCAGCGAGTAAAGAGTTTCTCACAGGTTGGAAGTACCGGGTAACAGATAACAACTTTTCGGAATCAACTTTACACTAATGGTGCCTAGCATGCAATGTGTAATACAATAATTATGCATGGTGATTTCAGATTATCCGGAGATAAACCATATAAATAAAAACAGCAGCATTTTGACACCAAACGGTTCAGATTCATTCCATATATCGGTCGAAAATGTCATGAATGAATGAAATGGAACTATTGTATGCAACCGTACACGTCTGTTGGTGTTACAAGCTCAGAGGTACAGAAACACGAGCCCGCGAGGGAGCAATGGAAAAACATACACTTTTTACCCGAGGGAAAAAAATTGGTGTATATGCACGTTTTAGTTTTCCCTGCTCGGGGTCTCTGCTCCCCCTTCCCCCCTTTGCTACAAGCTTTTTTTTCGCTCGATGGAAGTAAGAAACACAAATACATGACAGCAGGAAATAAAGAGTACAGTTTTTTGGCAGCTGAAAGAAGGGAAAGAGTAGGAGGGGGAAGAGAATAGGGAGGTAGGAAAGAGAGATAGGGAATGAGAGATGTGAAGGAGAGAGTAGACCAACAAAAAAGAAGGTGTTGGATAGAAGGGAAAAGTGAGAGAATGTTACAAGAGAAGAAAAGTGATACTGAGAAAAGAGAAGAGGGGTTGGGAGATATGAAATGTTATTCAGTTACAAACAACAGAAAACATATAATAAAAAGGACAAGGCGATTTTAAATCCGTAGTATGTCTTGATTTACAGACAAAATCTTGTTATTCTTCTTTTTCTTATAAAATATGCATGTTTATCGACCACACATCGCTGAAGGTTAAGGTTAATATTGGATCCCATTGATTGAAATGACTAAACACCCGACTTCTCGAATAAAGTATTTTGTTTGTTTGGAAAAAAAAAACATGAAAATAAGATAGACGTCGAATATCCGACTGAGAGTGTTAAGAAAGACAACCACAAAAAAGTTAATTGGAAAAAGGGAGCTTCTGCAACTTTCAGTTCACAAGAGAGAGAGAGAGAGAGAGAGAGAGAGAGAGAGAGAGAGAGAGAGAGAGAGAGAGACCAGGAGGCTTCAATAAAGAGTCTGCTGCTTCGACACATTTTTCACGGTGATAAATGGGGTTTCGAACTGCCATCGCCCCCAGCCCTACCTTCGCTAGGATGACACTCGACTCCGACAGGAATATATATCGGGATTTAGGAGTGAGGCAGACGGAGGCAAGTGGAGTAAAGATCGCAAAATATCCGGACACAATAGCATTCATCTGACTAAGTCCTTGTACTTACTTTTTGTTTTAGAAATGTAATATTTTAAGTTAATGTTATGTCAAATGAAAAGGTGGAATCGTCAGAGCCTCAAAGAACACTAGTTATTTGAAATTGCCTGCAGCCCCTCCAGGATTGTTAAAGTTGTGATATTTCAAGATGCACTTATTGTCCATTATAATGTGTTATGTGCATACTTGAGATGCAAATAGTCTACATCTTCAACTATTTCGCGATAACCATAAAATGTAAAGCTGTGGCAATTCTATTTCATCCGAATGGGTGATGTAGAATTTATGGATTGCGACCATGTTAATATAGGGGAAAGCGGAAGACTGCGCTAGGCTAGAAAGATCTTGTGCTAAAAGGGGCAAGACTGAAAGGAGGGAGAGCAAGCACAAAGGAAAAAGAAAGAAAGAATGGACAGCTGAAGTTTGGAGTTTTTGCACTGTTTATATATTGCTATACTTTCTGCATTTCTTTTCCATAAAAATAAATAAAACAGCGTTGTTCGACCACAGCAAAAGCCAACCAACTACTGCACCCTTTCGCCCCTCTCAGCTACGCAATGTATACCACTTCTGGTTAATCCTGGGACCATGAGGTAGCGATGAAGATTATTCAGGCCCTCTCTCCTAACACTGCTTCCCCCAATTACCTGGTAAGAGGCTGGAGTGATGGTGTTATTGGGGTGTATTAGTGGCGCGGTGTTTGGGGCGTGCTGGAGTGATGGTGTTTCTGGTGTCTGGTGATGTATCTATCTATCCTGGGTGGCACTGTGTTTGAGATGTACCGTACTAAGATGTGGATGTGCTTGGGCAGTGCTGGGCTGACAATATCACTCTTGGTGAAAATTAGAAACAAAAGTTTATTGCACTGAAACTACAGGAAGAACAGCACCCATTGTCATATAATATATTAACTTGGCCTAGTCCCACCGTACAAGACAATTCAAGTTTATTTCTCTCATTCCTCATTGTTCTATGCCCCTAACAGTTTCATTGTTGGTGGAAAAACATTTACTGCGGGGTAAGGGTGAGTCTGAGGTGCACTGAAGTGAGGATGGGCTTGGAGTGAAGGTTTGGGTGTGCTTTAGTAAAGTGAATAGTATTTGGAATAATATGGGTTTGCTTGAGGTGTGATATTTATTGGAGTGGTAAGGATTGGGTGTATAAAGGTAGATGTGGTTGAGTGATTGTAAGGATGTGAATCTGAAGGAGTAGCAACTGTATATGAGTGTATGTGTATATGCATGTATAAGTGTGTGGTTGAGGAGATGAAATGATATGTGTTTACCATGATGTACAATTACAGTGTGTGTGTATGTGTGTGTGTGTGTGTGTGTAGGCAGATTTAAGTGTGTGTATTATATGAGAGTGCAGTTATGTAAGAGTCTGATGTGGGTGTGGTGGAGTTGGGATGAGCCGACCCCTGCCTCCCTCCCTCTGCCCCACCTCACACAAGCCCCTGGTTGGCTTTAATAATAAGTTGCTCTGGGAGGCTCTCTTGGTGACCTCAAACTGGGAAGGGAGAGGGTGGAGGAAGGAGAGGAATGGAGGGAATTAAATGAAGCAGAAAGGGGAAGGAATCAGAGAAGTGAGGAAAACATATGAAAGAGGAGAAAGAAAAGGTAAATATACGTAAGAAGAAAATGATGTGAAGAGGGGGCAGGGAGGTGGGGACATGACATAGTTATTAAGGACAGGAAATGAAAGAGAAGGATAAAATAGATTGACGGGTAGATATATAGGAAGTGGATGATTGGTGTAGGAAGATAATGGAGAAGGATGGAAGAGGAGTGTGGAAATACGATATGAATTGGGGAAAAAAGATAAAATTGGAGAGGAAACGACAAGGATGAGAAAAGCGAGATGGAAGAGAGAAGATAGAGTAATTAACATTTCAGAGGAAAGCACAAGGAAGGAGAAAAGGAAGAATGATCAAGCTTGGAAATGGAGATAGGAAAAGGAATAAAAAAAATAATGGAATGATGGAACAGATAGGCAAAGAAATATCTGAAATAGATAAAAATACAACGGTAGGTCTCGTGGAAGGTACAGGGGTGAGAGAGAAAAACAAAAGAGGTGAGAAAAGGGCTCATAGGAACAGAAACAGCAGAAAGATAAGAGAATATTAGGCTTAGAATAACAGAAACTAATGATGAGATTAGGGTCACGAGATAGAGAAAGGTAAAGGAAAGATAAATGGGAGGGGAAGGGTGAAACAAAGATTTATGGGAGAGGATGATTAGGAGAAAGATAAATTGAAGGGGTAGAACAGTAGAGAAATAAATGAAATCATGGGAACCAGAACATTGCAGGCAGGGTTGAGGTGGGCGGAAAAGGAATGAAAGAAGGGAAGGAAAAAATGAGAGGTGGACAGCCAGAGGGGCCCAGGGGGACGGCAGACAGAGGATTGTGTTGTGGAGAAAAAGGGAATCTAAAATGAGGTAAAAATAGACAGAGAGAGAGAGAGAGAGAGAGAGAGAGGAGAGAGAGAGAGAGAGAGAGAGAGAGAGAGAGAGAGAGAGAGAGGAGAGAGAGAGAGAGAGAGAGAGAGAGAGAGAGAGAGAGAATTTCACACTACTGTATTTTCACTGAATATACATTGGCTAATTCATACAATAATGGTACACTCAAGCTTAAAATGCTTTATTCTTTCATAAGGAAAGAGATTGTTTAATTAAAGTGCACATATAATGAGTTCCGAGCCTAAAATACTTTACCAATTATAATACAATGTGTGTAATATTTCACTCTGTATCACTTTCTATAACGTGTCTGCTTCTTCTCCCCTTCTCCACTTTGACAAGGGTGGGTAGAGCATTTCATACCTTTGGCCCCTGTATCTTTTTGGCCCAATATTTTATACGTTAAGGATTTCCTGCTAAACTATCACTGCTGGTTTGCTAGCCTACGGTGTATACGTCGAAGCTGGAATGAACACTATGAACACAGACGCATGGCCGTGTACAAGATTTTGTGAAACATGGACGAACAATGTCCAATCGAGGGGGGTGATTCTTTTTAAACCGCCTAACCGAATCACTCGGGATGTGGAGCTCGCACAACCACCCATCAACAAAAATGAAACTCTTTGCAAATGTCTGCTTTTATGACCCTAGTCCAGTCGATGGTCGTAAATCTGGTTTATGATGCAATATGGTCCCAAGTCTCTCTCTCTCTCTTTCCGTTTCTCTCTTTTTCTCTCTCTCACACTTGTGTCATCCCCGCACTTAGTCCTTTCCTCCACCTCTCTTCTCTCTCTCTCTCTCTCTCTCTCTCTCTCTCTCTCTCTCTCTCTCTCTCTCTCTCCTTTTTTATACAGCAGGAATTTCCACTAACACTATTACCTGGGTCCTTTATCGTGTTAGCTTTGACGATCGAGCCGGGCCCTCTCTACTCGCACCCCTCCCAATACCCTCCAGCCTGGTCATAGCTTATGGGGCAGGCGCAAGGGGCAGGAGTAAGGGCAAGGAGATGACGGTTGTTAGGGGCAGGGAGAAGCAAAGAGAAGAGGAAAACGGAGAGACGCAAGGCACGGGACAAGGAAGTATTTCGGGTTAGGGCTGATGATGGGGTACGGAAGTGGAAGGAAACAATGGTAAAAAAGTAAGTAGAGGTGGAGATTGAGAAAGGACAGGGAAAGGATTTGGCAGAAAACAAACATGGTATATGAAAGTGAAAATGTTGGGTAAGATAGGAAAGATGAGGCAGGATGCGTAGCAGAGGGCTGGCACGTAATATAGGTACGTGGGAGTAGTTGAGCAGGGTAGGGGTATAGGGGAAGGGGCATGGATAGGTAGGAGGCATAGTAAGAGAGGGAATGGATGGTGGGGCGACGGAGAAGTACTGTACATGAAAGATACACTAAGCGATGCAAAACAGGGTGGGTAATGCAGTGTTAGTCAGAGTATCACTATCATAGTAGATAGTGATAAGGTAGGGGAAGACAGTAGTGTAAGACGGGAAGGGGAAGGGAAGACACTGAAGTACGAAAAAGATATTAATTAATGGAACATCTACATGGATGAAATTAGAGGGCAGCACGTGGGTACGGGATAGGATTGAATTGTGGAGTAGGAGAGGTCAGGTGTCACAGGATAAGATGTAGTGGAGTAGGAGAGGGTTCACAGGATAGGGTGTAGGGGAGCAGTGGGCCAAGGGAGGTAGTGCTTTGTGAGGCAGGACCAGACCCATCTCATAATACTTCACGCCAGATGAACGTGGGGAAGTTCTCAGCCCCAGTTGATCAACGACCACAGGGCCGAAATAGTTTACAGTGTCTGGAGGGTCGACGGGGTGGTGGGGTGGGGCGAGGAGAAGAGATGAGGTGGGTGGGTGGGGCTAAAGAAGGATATTCTGGTTCATAAACGAGGAAAAAGGCGGAAATGAATGAGAAGTTACGGGAATCCCGGAGGAACTCACCTTTGTCTTAAGTCTTAAGATCACTAAAAGAAAAGAATTGATCATCATGCAAAAGTTTCTGACAAAAAGAAATAATTCAGCATTTCTGATTTATCCAACCTACAGTAGCTTTATGTCTTGATGAAGAAAAACACCACTGGGTTAAACATGGACTCGAATCACGTCAGGCTGATCATATTGAATACTTAAGAGCTTTCCTAACTAAATCCTAACATTACTTTAGTTTACTTGAATGAACTGGATTGATCACTTTGCTACCTCTTTTCTCAGAGTGGGATCCAAGAATGTGCGGTTGTCCTTTTTAATGAATAAACTTTAGTACAATACATCTTCTCTGTCCACTGGCATATAGTTTTATAGCGTTTATATTATCATCATTAATATCAGCCTTTATTACTTCGATGCAGGTCGTTCATTACCCTTCTCTCTCAAACATTATTCTGCTTACAATTGATTCTGGTCTTCCAATCTCCTTTTTCTTTCTTCCAGTTCTAATCTAGTGCCCACTTCTCGTCAGGCTGTCACAGTCTAGTATCTGCACTATTTTTGCTCCACGCTGAGGATGACTTTAATCCTCTATTAAGTCTAGATCATCACCAACTTACACCCGCGGATCATGACTTGCAGACTAAATGCTTAAATATGGTTTGGTATTTCGAAATGTTTTCATGCAATAGGCTACTACAGTCTGTTGTCTCATCTAGTATATGCATTTATACAGGAGTGCATGAGGATAGAACTGAATCCGGTGACCT
This sequence comes from Petrolisthes cinctipes, assembly GCA_033782935.1. Lineage (NCBI taxonomy): Eukaryota > Metazoa > Arthropoda > Malacostraca > Decapoda > Porcellanidae > Petrolisthes > Petrolisthes cinctipes. The sequence goes on along the minus strand of JAWQEG010003547.1, from coordinate 126 downwards.
TGTATACTGCAACTGATGTCGAAAAAGTTAAAAGAGCAAACAAACAAACAAGTCACCGTATGCACATGGGAAATGGTATGGTAGGAAAGTTTGATGTTGAAAATGTCAGGAAAGTTACTCATGTGG
>JAWQEG010003546.1:2500-62695 GCA_033782935.1 Petrolisthes cinctipes | reverse complement strand
GAAAGCAGTAAAGAGAAGAGAGAAAGAAGGAGGGTGGAAAGGAGAGAGGAGAAGGGAAGGAAGGAGAGAGAGGGAGAGAGAAAGTGGAGAGGAGAAGGGAAGGAAGGGAGAGAGAGGGAGAGAGAATGTGGAGAGAGAAGGGAAAGGAGAGAAGAGAAGGGAAGGAAGGGAGAGAGAAGGAAGAGAGAGAGGAGAGAGAGAGAGAGAGAGAGAGAGAGAGAGAGAGAGAGAGAGAGAGAGAGAGAGAGAGAGAGAGAGAGAGAGAGAGAGAGAGAGAGAGAGAGAGAGAGAGAGAGAGAGAAGGGAAAGGAGAGAAGAGAAGGCAGGGAGGAAAAAAGAGAATCGGAAGAAAAGGAATGAAAGAAGTAAGGGAGGGAGGAGAGAAGAAAAAGAGGGTGGGTGGATAGAAAGAAGAAAGAGAAGGGATGGAAAGATGAAAAGAGAAAAGGAAGGGAAGGTAGAAAAGGAGAGAATGAGAAGGAAGAGAGGATGAGAAAATAGAAGGAAGAAAAGGAAAGAGGCAAAGGAAAGGGAAGGAGGGAGGAATAAAGGAGAGAAGAGGAGAGGGGAAGGAAGGGAAAAGAAGAGAAAGGATGAAGGCTATATTTCATTTGGTTAGGTTAGGTTAGGTTAGGTTGGGTTAGGTTGGGTTAGGTTAGGTTAGGCAAGGTTAAGTTAGGTTAGGTTGGGTTAGGTTATGTTAGGTTAGGTTAGGTTAGGTTAGGTTAGGTTGGGTTAGGTTAGGTTAGGTTAGGTTGGGTTAGGTTAGGTTAGGTTAGGTTAGGTTAGATTAGGTTGGGTTAGGTTAGGTTAGGTTAGGTTAGGTTAGGTTAGGTTAGGTTGGGTTAGGTTAGGTTAGGTTGGGTTAGGTTAGGTCAGGTTAGGTTAGGTTAGGTTAGACTGCGTTGAATTTAATAGTGTTAGGATGGGTTGGGTTTGGTTAAGTAGGTTGGGTTAAGTTATATTTGGTTTGGTTAGGTTAGGAGAGGTTAGATTAGTTTGGATTTGGTAGGTGTGGTTAGATTGGGTTAGGAGATGTTAGATTGGGTTAGTTTGGTTAATCAGGGAAGGAAAGAGGGGGGGAGGTGAATGTAAGTGAAGTTATATTTGGGTAGGTTAATTAAGTTGGGTTAGGATAGGTTATAGGTTTGGGTTGGGTTTGGCATGGCAAGGTTGACTTCAGGCATAATTTGGATAGGTTGGGTTGGAGGGAGAGAAGGATAGAGAGAAGGAGGGGGAAGAATGGAAGGAGGTTATATTTGGCTCGGTTAATTAAGTTGGGTTAGGATAGGTTAGGTATGGGTTAGGTTTGGCCATGACAAGGTTGACTTCAGCATAATTAGGATAGGTTGTGGGTTGGAGGGAGGGACAATAAAAGAGTCAGTAGAGAGAAGGATGGATGTGTATAATTATAGGAGGCGAATTGGAGTAAACATTTTCCCTCCAAAGTGTCCTAGGAAATACATTACCTCCGTGTCGTAGAAGGCCATTATATTTTGTTCTGTGGGACTTTTGGAGAAATCCCTGTGACCTCCTTCTTGCTGACGTCATAGGCTTAGTAAGGGAAGGAAGGAAGGAGGGAGGGAGGGAGGGGGGGGGAGAATATATGAGAGACAGAGGGATGGAGAGATGGGGGAGGAATAGATGAGAGACAGAGGGAGGGAGGGAGGGGAGGGAGGGAGAGAGAGAGGTGGGGGGGAAGAATAAAGAGAGACAGAAGGAGGGAGGGAGGGAGAGAAGGAGTGAGGGAGGGAGGGAGGGAGGGAGAGAGAATAGATGAGAGAGGGAGAGAGGGAGAGAGAATAGATGAAAGAGGGAGGGAGGGAGGGAGGGAGAGTGGTATGAATGGATAGTGAAGGAATTGAAGATGATGGGATAAGTTAGGTATAGGTAGGGGATATCCAGCTCTATCCCTCCCTTCAATCTTCATCTTCCTCAATAGAAAATAGATTAATAATAGAGTGTATGGATGGATGGATGGATGGATGGGTGGATGAATGGAGGGATGGATGGATGGATGGGTGGATGGATGGATGGATAAATGGATGGATGGATGGATGGATGAATGGATGGATGGATGGATGGATGGATGAAAGAGAGGGACAACTTGGTGTTTTGGTGTGTGTGTGTGTGTGTGAGAGAGAGAGAGAGAGAGAGAGAGAGAGAGAGAGAGAGAGAGAGAGAGAGAGAGAGAGAGAGAGAGAGAGAGAGTAGGTCAGGGAACTGGTAGGTCAGGTAGGGAAGGGGTAGGTCAGACAGGGAGAGGTCAGGTCAGACACGGGTAGATCAGGTCAAACAGGGGTAGGTCAGGTCAGACAGAGATAGGTCAGAGAGGGGTAGTATAGGCTAGGTCAGACAAGGATAGGTCAGTTAGCTAGGGTACATTAGGTAACGAGGATAATCATATATAATAGTGAAATTATGAATGGTTAGGTCAGACAGGGACAGGTAAGGTCAAGATATAGGTAGGTAAGGTCAAGATAGTCAGATAGAGGTAGGTAAGGTCAAGATAGTCAGATAGAGGTAGGTAAGGTCAAGATAGTTAGATAGAGACAAGTAAGATGAAGATAGTCAGATAGAGACAGGTAAGGTCATGATAGTCAGATAGAGACAGGTAAGGTCAAGATAGTCAGATAGAGACAGGTAAGGTTAAGATATAGGTAAGTAAGGTCAAGATAGTTAGATAGAGACAGGTAAGGTCAAGATAGTTAGATAGAGACAGGTAAGGTCAAGATAGTCAGATAGAGACAGATAAGGTCAAGATATGGGTAGGTAAGGTCAAGATAGATAGAGACAGGTAAGGTCAAGAGAAGTTAGATAGAGACAGGTAAGGTCAAGATAGTCAGATCGAGACAGGTAAGGTCAAGAGAAGTCAGATAGAGACAGGTAAGGTCAATATACAGTAGTCAGATAGAGACAGGTAAGGTCAAGATAGTCAGATAGAGACAGGTAAGGTCAAGATAGTTAGATAGAGACAGGTAAGGTCAAGATAGTCAGATAGATCAAAATAGTCACCTGAAGCAACTCATTCCATACTATTATATCAAGCAACAGACCACCACCCACCGTTTCATATTTTTTTATCCATCTATAGTCAGTTTCCCAGCGCATACTTTGAGGAATCAAGACACTCCAATGAAACAAAAGTGTGTCCTCCTCCTTCTCCTTCCTTACTTCCTTCCTTCCTTCCTTTCTCCTCCTCCTCCTCCTCCTCCTCCTCCTCCTCCTTCCTTCCTTACTTCCTTCCTTCCTTCCTTCCTCCTCCTCCATCCTTCCTTCCTTCCTTACTTCTTTCCTTCCTTCCTTTCTCCTCCTCCTCCTCCTCCTCCTCCTCCTCCTCCTCCTTCCTTCCTTCCTTCCTTCCTTTCTCCTCCTCCTCCTCCTCCTCCTCCTCCTCCTGTTCTTCCTTCCTTCCTTCTTCCTTCCTTCCTTCCTTCCTCCTTCCTCCTCCTCCTCCTCCTCCTCCTCCTCCTTCCTTCCTTCCTTCCTTCCTTCCTTCCTCCTCCTCCTCCTCCTCCTCCTTCCATCCTTACTTCCTTCCTTCCTTCCTTTCTCCTCCTCCTCCTCCTCTTCCTCTCCTCCTCCTCCTCCTCTTATAAACATATCTCGTATATAATCAAACCTGGCATCATTATTTTAATCTGACCCAAACAAAAACAACAACTACAACAAAACAAAAACAACTACAACATCATCAACAACTACAACAACAACACCATCAACAACCACAACACCAACACAACAACAACAATAACAACACCACCACCACCACCACCACCACCACCACCACCACAACAACAACAACAACAACAACAACAACAACAACAACAACAACAACAACAACACCTGGCCTGGAAAGCCTATAAATAACCTAATCAAGCCTGACTGTTGTGTAGACTGAAGGAAAACAACACTGATTATGAAACAGCCTGATCTAAGTAATAATATATGAAGTGATGATTAATTAAATAGGATTGAAATTGGATAGTGGTAGATGTGTTTCAGGGGGTGCCGGAATAGGGGGATAGACAGGCTTGGGGGTGGGGGGTTTAGGGGGTGTGCTGGATTGGGGGGAGGGGTTTTGGGGGTGCGGGAGTAGGGGTACAGGCTTGTGGGGGTGTTTAAGGGGGTGCTGGAGTAGGGGACAGGCATGGGTTTTTTTTTTGGGGGGTGCGGGTGTAGGGGGATAGGCTTGGGGGAGGGTTAGGGAGGTGCGGGAATAGGGGACATGCTTTCTACCCACCCCCAAGCCTGTCCCCCTATTCCTCAAATTTTACCACGAAACAGATTCCCTATTCGTACATACATACATACCACTGAGGGTAGGCTATCTGTTTTTTTTTTTTCTGGTATGGTTAGGAGGAATCAGCTGAAGCCTTCCAATTCACCTACAAAAGAACCTTCTCCCATTATTCATACGCCCGCCAACACCACCAACACCAACGACACAAATAAACACAAACTAACTAACTAACTAACTAACTAGGCTACGAAGAATGGTACCTCAACATACACACACACACACACACACACAGGAAGGACTCGTTTATGGATTATCACCGGCGTCTTAACATATACTGTTACACTCTTCACACTGTAACCCTGGTGAGAGAGAGAGAGAGAGAGAGAGAGAGAGAGAGAGAGAGAGAGAGAGACGTGCAACTAGGCTTATTTATTTTAATTATTCTATCTTATACGAGACCAGACCTGACCTGACCACAAGAACCATCTACATAATAATAATAATAATAATAATAATAATAATAATAATAATAAACCCAAAACTCGAGAGATCTGCAAATTAAGGTATTATCAGCCAAAAGTCACGACAAATATATTTAACTTCCTTCCTTGTAGAATTTCTTAATGATATACTATATAGGCTATCCCAAGACAGCTCCTGAACCGTTCGTACGTGATACTGACTTATTATTATTATTATTATTATTATTATTATTTTTTTTTTTTTTTTTTTTTTTTTTTTTTTATACAGTAACCAACCAATTTCGAATGATGTTCTGATGGTGGGAATGATGTGGGGTACCTACGTGACGACTTTGAATACGGCCCATACATTTATCTATAGACATCAGCAATTACTTTGTGTAATGACTAACGAGCTAACTAACTAACCAGTTAACTAACTAACCAAACAACCAATCAATCAATTACCAAAGCAAATAACCAACCAACTGGCAAACCATTCACCTAAATTAATAACGAACTAAACAACCAACAACTATCTAACTAACCAATAAATTACCAAAACAAACAAACAAACAATCAACCAATAGGCAAACCACTCAACTAAATAACCAATAATTAACTTAACCAAACAACCAAGCAAACAACCAAGCAAACAATATCTAGTAAAACAACTGACACAATCTTGGTGGACAGGAAGCAAACATCGTTGTGTGTGTGTGTGTGTGTGTAGGTTACTGTAGAGGGGAAGGATGTGTGTTTATCTTTTATGTTGTGGGTGTCGACACTGTTGCCAATTCACCGACAGACCGATACAGTAGTTATAAAAAAAAAAGTTATAGTGTTTACAAGACTGTATGAAAGAGGAAATGAGAATACATATATAAATATTACAATTTGTCTTTCGTAAGGACAGACTAAAGTTAACACTGTCTTGTCATTTATTTTTCCACACAGGAATTAACTTGGGTACATAATTATACGTGACCTGGCAGTCTCTTAGAAATAAATGTCACTAAGTTGGTAACCCAGCATGGTGTTATTGGTTGGCTAGGCGCTGGGAGTGAGTGAGTGAGTGAGTGAATGAGTGAGTGAGGGAGTGGGTGAGGGAGGGAGTGGGTGAGTGAGGGAGGGAGTGAGTGAGTGGGTGAGGAAGGGAGTGAGTGAGTGAGGGAGTGGGTGAGGAAGGGAGTGAGTGAGTGAGTGGATGAGGAAGGGAGTGAGTGAGTGAGTGGGTGAGGGAGGGAGTGAGTGAGTGGGTGATGGAGGGAGTGAGTGAGTGAGTGGGTGAGGAAGGGAGTGAGTGAGGGAGTGAGTGGGTGAGGAAGTGGGTGAGGGAGGGAGTGAGTGAGTCAGTTATAATAGTCTCTTTGATGAATGGTCTGAATGTATTATTTAGAAAGTTCACCGTCCAAAATAAGTATGAGTTCCATCCTGTCTTTGTGTTTTGATAGGATTTCTCTGTAGCCTAACAAGTCAGTCAGTGGGTTGATTAAATTGGTTGGTGGGTTGGTTGAAATCAGATAGGGTCGACAGTATTAATTAATAGATGATTATAGAGTACCTTGATTGTATAAATGGAATGAGTAATAATCGTAATGATGGCATTTGTTTTATTAGATTAACACAGTATTATAATTCCTTAGATTGTCATTCTACAATATCCTTCGTTTTATTTTAGAGCCAGAAAGGACGTTTATTAATTAAGTCATCATTATCATCATCATCATCATATTACATGAAACTAAAATCAAAAGTAAAAACAAGTAAATATACTGTATATCGGATTATCTAATGAAATGTAAGATAACGAAAAAAATAAAAAAGTTTGAAGGTGTTCGTTGTAGCCTAGTGTGTTTTGTGTGACGTGACTCTAGGAACTACAGTATTATTATGTTTGTATAGAATAGCCTACTGTAGTTGATCTTAGTTTTACTTGTTGCAGCCTCGGTAGCTAGTAGTGGTGTTGTTATGTTAATTGTGGTGTTGGCTTGAATTATTATAACCTCGAGTCCTTCTCTTTGCAAAATGATGCCCAGCTGGACGAGAGAGAGAGAGAGAGAGAGAGAGAGAGAGAGAATGTGTGTGTGTGTGTGTGTGTGTGTGTGTGTGTGAAAAGCAGATCTGCAATATAATATATATAATAATGTTCTCATGACGAATTTACTAACAATGTCCCTTTTTTTCTCTGTAGTATAAACATGTTCTATATTATAGTGGCATATTAACTAACGATGGCCCATTTTTCTCTTCCACAGTTTGCAACTTCGTAGTACACGACAAATGTCTCAAGACTGTGGTATCACCATGTTCAAGCATCGCCCCTACTCTTGTCAAGGTAAAAAACACTTACTCCACTTACTCAACTTGAATGAATGAATGAATGATTAAGAGGGAAGTTTTGTGTTGGTAAATCCTCCAAACTATTCCAAGCAACAGAACACCATTATTTTTGTTCATCAGGTTCTGTTTTATGGCATACTTTAATTGGAGGAATCAAGGCACTCCAATTTAACAAAAACGAATTACTCCCCTTAAAATTAGGTGCAGCAACATTGAATTCATTTATCGCAATTCTACTTGAAGCGTGTGTATAGGTTTATGTTATGGTAATTTGACTTTGCATTGGTCAAATATAAGAACTATCATTTACCATATTCACGACGTATGGTTGTTAAGGAGATAGATAGTACGTGTTCTTTTGGTATATTGGAGTGCCTTAATTGATTCCTCCAAAGTATATATATATGCTAGGAAACAAGTCCAAATTAATAAAAGTATTGGTGGTCTGTTGCTTGGAATAATTAGGAGGAATTAGTTGCTTTAGATTTACCAACACTGTCCTACCCCATTAAAAGTACTGTAGGTCAAGGTCAGTATGTGTGTGTGTGTGTGTGTGTGTGTGTTCCCCCACTCGATTTTTGTCAAGGTCACCACATAATTATATTCTCCTCAAGGTCACTCACTATTATGTTCATCTTATGGGACCCTGTGATGTAGTCAGAAAATTGGAGGCTATAGAGTCCTTCAGTCATTGCCACGAAACACCAACCTATAGGGAAGGAAGGAGCTTAATTGTTTCGTGGCATAGTCAGGAGGAATCAGAAGCCACCAAGTCTCATTCATACACGATCACAGGGTCCTTAAGGTGAGATTCTTTATTTGTTAGTGAATTGGATGGTCTCTAGCTGATTCCTTCTAACAATGCCACGAAACAACAGATCCCCTATAAGTACAATTGAAGGCTTTGTTTTCTGGCATAGTTAGGAGGAATCAAAGAAATCCCAATTCACCAACAAATAGAATATCTCCTTAAGGTGGTAATTCTTTTTTGGTACATTGGAGTGCCTTGATTCCTCCAAAGTGTGTTAGGAAACAGGACCAGAAGAGCAAAAGTAATGGTGTTCTGTTGCTTGGAATAGTTTGGAAGATTCAGTTGCTCCAGATTTACCAACACAAAATTTCCCCCTTAAGGTAAATTTACTGTACTATTGACCACAAGAATAAATTCGTACACACACACAATCTTGAATTCGAGGGCTTACAACATAATATAGAAAATGTAGCCCAACGTAACTACATAACTGCAATACAACATCAATATTAGTAGGTTTTGTTGTTTTGCAGTCACTGATCGATCGAGTCACTTGGTAGACCATTCATTGCAGTACTTTCGGAATAATGACCTTTAATTCTTTCCATATAACCTGCATACATGTGTAAGAATGTCTGTGGACAAACCGTACCATACAATACCTATTCTATTCATGAAAAGACCTTGTTATTGTTGTTGTTGTTGTTGTCGTCAAGGTCACCACCACATTAAAAGGTCGTCTACGGTACCATACAATACCATATAGTCTCGTCCAAAGCCTCTATCTACTCTTATGGTTGTGGTTGGTTGGGTTATCCATTATCTGTGGGTTTGTTGTTGTTGTTGTTCGAGTTCCTTTATAAGCTGTCTGACCGAGCAGCAACGATCTGTGGCTGGTGGGTTTGTTGGCTTATTTACATCTTCATCATTATCATCATCATCATCATCAAGAGACCTGCCCCATTCATACACACACACACATCAAGGTGGGGGACTAACTCATTAACACCTTTCGTGGAAAATTAAGCAGTTTTTGAAGATCATTGAGCTAATTGTATATTTTGTCCAAGGTCACTCGAGTGTTATAAGGTCACACCCATTCTGTCCAAGGTCACTCGAGTGTTATAAGGTCACACCCATTCTGTCCAAGGTCACTCGAGTGTTTCAAGGTCACATCTATTCTGCTGACTCACACTGTTCAAGGTCACTTACATTCTGTCCAAGGTCAAGTACGTTCTATTCAAAGTCACTTAATTACCATTCTGTTCAAAACCACCTACACTCTCATCAAGGTCATACGTTGTTCAAGGCCACCCATTTATCAAGGTCACATTCTGTTTAAGGTCACGCCATACATTCTGTTCAGTGTAACTCATTATTGATTTCTAAGTTCAGTACTGGATTGTGGTCAAACGTACAATAAGTCTCACCTATTAGGGTCATTTTAACTTATTCTGGTCAAGGTCATTGTATGTCCTGTTTGTGTAAGGTCACACTGTAAATCTACGAGGTGATCAGGTTTAAGATTTTGAACTCTTTCTCTAGCTTTAATTTGACCTTCTTGTGTGACCTTGTTTTCTTTCATAATTATATGTGTGATCTGTTTATTAACCTCTCCTCTGACCTTGCTTTCAGTTTACCTGTGACCTTCCTAGTAACCAAAACTGACCTTGCCTTAACTTACACCGGTGTATGACCTGTTTACCCTACCCATGACCTGACCTAGCTTACACCAGTTAACCTAGCTATTACCTTATTACATTCGACCTTTGACCTTGCCTTGACTATACCTCTAACCCATTTATCTTAATCAATTTACACCTGTGACCTTGCTTACCTTGCCTTGACTATACCTCTAACCCATTTATCTTAATCAATTTACACCTGTGACCTTGCTTACCTTGAGGGGTCATCTGTTGTGGGCTGATTGGTGCCAACTGATTCCACCAAACTTAGCTACAAAACAGAACCCCCTTATTTGATTATTTAATAAGAGGAGATTCTCTTGTTGGTAAGTTGGTAGGTTACTGATTCCTCCTAACTACACCAGAAAACAGACGTACGCCTTCAATGGTACATACACTAGCTAATAGGGGATCTGTTTCGTGGCATATACTTTGGAGGAATTACATACCTCCCAAATTCACCAACAGATGAATCTAGCTCCCCTTCAGTGGTTTAATTGTTTCTTGACATAGTTTGGAGGAATTAGTAGCCTTCCAGTTCGTGCACAACAGCTATATAAATGACCCCTTTTATCTGTGACCTACTGACCTCGTCTTTGATCTACCTTGATATATACTTGTGACCTTGAATGAACCATACAGCATTACTTATCATATTAACTTATGACCTCACTTTAAGTCCTATACCATGCCTTGACTTATATATACTGACCTTGCCTTGATACTTGACCTATACTTACCTTACCTTGACCTTTGACCTTCAGACCTTGACCTTACCTTAGCATTTGAAATATCACTCGTCCTCTGTATTCCTTCCTGTGCTGTATTTTCCATTTTACTTTATGCTTCGCTGTTTTCTTTTATTTATTCTCCTTGACTACTCATTATTTTGTTTTTCTTTTCCTTATTGTTTTTTTACTTTGTACTACCTGGTCTTTACTATTTACTTATATATATATATATATATATATATATATATATATATATATATATATATATATATATATTTGTAAGATAAAATAAGATAAGATATATATATGTTATTATCTAATTGCATATATATTTAATAAGAAATTCGTTGTGGTGGGAGTAGAAGACATAAAAATAAAAATACAACTTTACATTTCACATTAAAAATATCATAGCCTACATGTCACACATACTATTAAAATGGCATCAAGTAAAAAAAATATATTATCCTTTTTATAAAATAAGTTTCCTCCATTCATTATTATACATTTATCAGTGGTTGGGAAGCTCAGTTAAAATTTTCCAAACCCAAACCATGAACAATTTACATCAGCTGTTTGGCTACGAAGAGAGAGAGAGAGAGAGAGAGAGAGAGAGATCACTATAATAATTTACTCTTATTATACCCCTAGTGCTTCCCACCTCCTGTATTTATTTATTTATTTTCTTATCAACCCGTATTCAATCAATTTACACCCCGTTGTTATAAATATTTAGGTTCGTACTCCACCACCAAACAATAACAACCCCTTCGCCTTCCCCTTCCCCTTCAGGTGCCCGTCGCTCACTGCTGGTCGGAGCCGATACACTTCCGTCGGCGCTACTGCAACGTGTGCCGCAAGAAACTCGACGACACATGGGCCCTAAAATGCGAAGGTAGTACAATTAGATAAAAAAAAAAAAATGAAAATAGTCTAAGAATGGTCTAAAACTCTAAATAAATGAGTAATGAAGGTAGGAAAACTGTACGAGAAAAAAAAACTCGACGACACATGGGCCCTAAAATCCGAAGGTAGTACAATAGATTAAAAAAAAAAAAATGAAAATAGTCTACGAATGGTCTAAAACTCTAAATAAATGGGTAATGAAGGTAGGAAAACTGTACGAGAAAAAAAACTCGACGACACATGGGCCCTAAAATGGGAAGGTAGTACAATAGATTAAAAAAAAAAAAAATGAAAGTAGTCTAAGAATGGTCTAAAACTCTAAATAAATGGGTAATGAAGGTAGGGAAACTGTACGAGATAACAGCAATTCTTTCAATATTTACCAAAAAACCTCTAGTACAATAAATAAATAAAAATAGATGATATATATTCGAAAAAATTAGAAATACTCTTCTAACTAACAATATACACTCCTTGGGGTCGAATTTTTTACTTCTTATTCCATGCTTTCTTTCACAATCACTCGCCATAACAACCCCGTAATTGCTAGGGTTTATGTTAGATATTAGGCCCTTGTATATATAACTTGTAAACACTCCAATATTCTTGAAACACAGTAGTTTATGTATGTAATGTTATAGTACTTAGAGAAGGGAATACAGTAGGATGGTCCATTTTTGTTTTGCCAGAATAAAAATATGCACTAAAGTAACCATATTTAAAGTGAATTAGAGTACAGTACAGTGTTACAATGATGATGTTGGTTACAGTTTGCGAATACTATGTACACGTGGACTGCGAGGACTTTGTGGTACCCAACTGTACCGACAATGCCACCTTCGTACCCGAAAAGACTCTGCCCCAGGTGATCCAACTTCACCATTGGCGTGAGGGCAACCTGCCAACCAACTCAAAATGCCTGGTTAGTGAAGGAGTATCCAGTAATGTTAATAGCACTAAGTTTGAATACATTTGTCTAATAACTTCAAAATACCTGGCCAGTGTTATTAATACTTAGCATATGCAATTTTGTACACATTAATGACATCAGATTTAATTGTACAGTATCTACTAACTTGGATATATCTGCTGTTTAGTATGTGTCCTAAATATTATAGTAAATATTGTAGTTGACTAGCAACCTAAAAAAAAACTGACAAGAAGAAAGAATATGCCTTATTAACTGAAGGTCACATGTATTGGTACAGGTTGACAAGAAGACATGCTGGACAGGGGAGTGTCTGGCTGGGCTGCGGTGCGAGTGGTGTGGGTACACGGTACACGCCAGCTGTGTCAACCGAGTCCCCACCACCTGCACCTTTGGCCTCCTCCAGCCCATCATGCTCCCCCCAACTGCTGGTGAGTGAAGCAGGCATCTCATTGGTACCTATAGCTGTTGCCTTTGCTATTCGTCCTTCATCATCATTATGTGGACAGATTTGCTCTCCTCAGTTTTGCCATGGGTGTGTCCTCTGATCCCTTGAGAAGAACTGCTGCTGCTGCTGGTGAGTAGTAGTGAGACATTCGTTGCTCATTCCGATCGAGGGTCATGATGGTTGTAGCCAGCAATACAGTATAGCATTTTGTCTTTGATCATTGTTGAAAGTTTCCAATATTTGTGGTAGCATTATCTAACTTGAGGATTGCTGGTAAGTGAAGTACTGTGTGTATAGCTCAGCCACTTCTTTCCTTTGTCCTCAATCCTTTATCCTTCTATCTCTGACTACAGTAAACAGTATGGTAATTGTTCCGTTCAATTTTGTATGTGTAATCTAATCCTCTGAAAACAGTTGTGGGTGATTTTAACAGTGATCATCTTTTCTACCCTGGCCATCTTAGATCTCCAGTTCATCCACAAGTATTTGCCACACCAACAAATTTCCTTTCATTTTTTCCCCAGGCTAAGGCATTGATCATCCTTTTCTAACTGTTTCTTGAGGAATTATAGGACACAAAAATGAAGCAATGTATTTGAAAACCAAAGGCTGAAAGATGGAGGACAGAGGAAGTAGGTCAAAGTGTGACAGACTCGTGAATAAGTCTTTGCTCCTGTTGAGATCTGGCTGGATACCCACACTGAAATCTATATAGGTTCTATGGCTGGGGTGGGTCTGGGCTGAGTGGGTGCTATGGCTGGGGGTGGGTCTGGGCTGACTGGGTGCTATGGCTTGGGCTGGGTCTGGGCTGAGTGGGTGCAGCAACATTTAGCTTGCTGTTGTACACAATTTCAGTTGGGGACTTCACTTCTTCGTAGCTTCTTTTACATGTTTGGCTTATAACCTGGAAAGTGGAAGCAGCTTGACTTGCAGTTCTGTAGCAGCCCAGTACAGCTATACAATCATATTTTAAGTTGCTTTGAAACCACTGGTCCTTCATTTCCATGGTTAAAGTTTGTTAGAATTGTAACTACAGGAAGTACTGTATGTATCTATACGGTAATTTCTGTTCATTCAGGAGTGATATACCAAGATAAACAAAAGCTATTCTTTTTGTACTGTCGTTCACTTTATTTTGCCTGAATATAATGAGCACTGTTCTATTATGTACGAGTATGTTAGGTAGTACAGTAAGTACAATAATTAACATGGTAAGCCATAGTACTAAATGGACGGCTTTGTTTAGCTCTATATATGAATATCAGGTAAGGAATTATAATGACATGTAATATTTAGTAAAATTTATGATATATCTGTACAGTACTGTAGTACAGTAATAATATCCATTACTGTACTACAGTACTGTACAACTGAATGGAAACTAGAACTGTCCACCATTATCAGCTGAACCCAGATTAGCCTTAAGGATGAGCTTAAAATTAAATATAAAATTGAATTATAGAGGGATTTTACTGAAGGGCATATGTATTGCTGTTTGAATTCAACACCACATAGGAGAAAGCCTTTATACCCAACATATTACAGCTGCTTAATCAAGAGTATTATTGCTAAAGGTTCCTCCTTTAATGGTTGTTAATTATTTGTTATATGTTATGCAATCTTTCTAGGCATGTAACTACATTTTTGTTACTATATTTCAGTGAGCATCCCAAGGACTGAGGTACCTATGGAAGCAATTATTGGGGTTCAGAACAGGAGGAAAGAGACCCTATCACGTGAGTGTGAGTCCCTTCTTTTGGTGCATTATGATACCTAATAAAACACCTGCTATCACCAGCTTAAAGTGTAACCTAACTAGAGAGAATTAGTGTGGAATCTTTTTTTTAAGGACACCATTTTTTCCATCAGATATGGTTAGGTTAGTTCAGTTTAGCTCAAGGCATGTCTGGATAATTTAGGTTAGGTTATAGTAGTGGTTGTCATTTATTACCTCTTGGAATATCATATGTCCAGTAGATTTTTTAAGGATATCCTTGGGCCCAGGCATGGTTAATAATGATCCAAGTACTATACTGTACTGAATGTGTTATGTGCTGTTATTGTGGTACCATTAATGTTTGTGTGCATGCTGGAAGTATTTTTAGTAGTAGTATTATTAGAGCTTCATTCAGTTCACTGAAGTACAGTTTTGGCTGTTTCCTAGGAATTGAAATAAGTTTGTTAGGTAAGTTAATCTATTTTATAAATAATCAACATATGTTACTTGAGTTACAGGTTAAAACTGTCAGCTGCCAAACACTGTCTTTCTGTTACGTAGCTCACATGAGATATAATACTTTGTTAATATTGTCTGAGGAAGGTTGCTAATATTAATTATCACTTATTATCTGATATGGAGAAGTAGGTAACCAACAGTTCCACAAGAATTTTGGGCCCCTTTATAATTATTAAATGGATATAGGCTAGTACTCTTTGCTTACAGTCCACCACCACCACTCCCAAAGTAAACAATTTCAACCATCACCACTATACTTACAAAGCCCACCAAACCTTTAGCAAACAATTTCCTTCCTCCCGTTCAGCACGCAGCATCTCGGAGGAGTTCCCGAGCACCGACACCAAGCTGAGGGAGGTAGTGGAGGAGCCAGCCACCAGGGAGCGTTCCAGGGACAGGGATGAAAGGGATGAGGGTATGTGTGTCTGCATCCTTCCTCTCTGTCCAACCCTTTTTCTCTGACTCTTTCACCCCCTTCCTTTTTTCTCCGACTCTCTCTGCCCCTCCCTTTTTCTCCGACTCTCTCTGCCTCTCCCTTTTTCTCCGACTCTCTCTGCCCCTCCCTTTTACTCCAACTCTCTCACCCCCCCTATTTATCTCCGACTCTCTCTCCCTCTTCCTTGTTCTTCGGCTATGTCTCCCTCTCCCTTTTTCTCTGAATCTCTCTCTCCCTCCCTTTTTCTCTGACTCTCTCTCCCCCTCCCTCTTTCTCTGACTCTCTCTCCCCTTAGTATCATTGTTTCTTTATGTTTGTCACTTCCTGTGTCTCTTTCTCTATGCAATCAGTTTTCTTGCCATCTCATTCACTTTCTGTGTGTCTGCATAATTATATATGTTTTGTCTGCCTAATCATATCTTCATTTTATTGATTTCTGTGTTGTAAGTGTCAAGGAATCTCACTGGATTTCACTATATAGCTAATTTGTCACATGCACATTGATTTTACACAGTGTTTTCAATCACAGCAACAAGTTTGTGAGTATTAATAAAAGTCTGATTGATTACTTGACTAATGGTTGTATGCTTCTCGTCACCCATATATAACTTGTTTTAGAGTTACCTTCAGAGCGTTCCATGACTTCCTTATTCAATGTGGGTATTGAGAAGCAAATTTATATAACATAAACTGAATTAAAATGAACAAGCTATTAAACTATTATCAGTGACAGTACTGTACTGTACCACCAAAATTTGGAATCCTCTGTAATTCTTTGGAAGGAGAGCGGATAATATATTACAGTTTCCCGTGACCATTCCGGCAGAAGTAGTGAAAGTGTTTGACGGGAATAGCTCCCTACGACGTCGCATGTTCCGTTTGGTGACGGTGTCGCGGTCGGCCACGGTGTCGGAGTTCCTGATGGCGGCCATGCGAGCCTTCCACCTCCCGCCCCTCGAGGATGCCAAGACCTACCTGACTGATGCGTACTCGGTGGAGGAGACGGAACTGACGGACCCACTCCCTGTTGCCAAGCTCACCCGCAGGGATGGCAAGAGGCCTGCGGTCTTCCTTAGGTACAGGTCAGTGCCTTGCTGTGCCGGGGGTAGGTAGTCGAAGGGCAATCAGTCCACTTTGTTGATCAGTGATAAGTTCTTGTACGATCCTTAAATCTTTTGGCATCCTAAATTATTTTCTCATCCAACGTTCAATCTAGATCTTAAAATCTCACCTGGCATAAATTTCACCTTTCCTCCTGCATGTGAATGACTCGTAAAAAAATTAATTGTTCATAATGTTGGTCATGAGTAATCACCTGACCGTTCAATCTACCGGTATATCATTTGAAGTCCTTGCTTGACAGTTTAGTCTATATTTTAAATTTCACCTTATCATTTTATCTGTATAATTATTATATGATAATACGTAATAATTTTATTATTGCTGTATTTTGTTGCCTGACCTTTCAGCCATGTTCATTTTAAGATACAATGTACTGTAATTTATTTGTGATGGTACCAAAAAGTCAAATGAATTAATCATTTACTTGTTTTCCATTCATTGGTTCAGATCTTGAAGTCTGTTTATTTGATGTGGTACTGAAACTTATATTTTAAAGGGAATATTGTTAAGTACTGTAATGAGGAAGGGATGATTAGGTGGCAAAATCTTAATGGGGAATTGGAGGCTGCTGATATTTCCAAACAAAATAATCCACAAAACAGACCACGTATGATTAGTTGACCTGTTTTTTGGCACAGTTTAGAGAAATCAGTTGCCCTCACATTCACCATATGCATGTGGCTACCTCGTAAAAGGTGTAATTCTTGGAAAACGAAAGCTTAACATCTCAGGGGGACACCTTTACTATAGATCTGCAAAATTCAGAGTTGCATCCTGCATGTTATGAAGGCACAGTTTGTTTGTAGAGTAGAAAATATCTGTAGCTTTAAAATGAAATATGCAAGAATACTCATGGGCTTAATATTATTGATGATGATGATGACTGGTATGATGGCTCCTGTACAGTCACAATAAAAAATCCTGCATTAGGTGAATGAAAGTGATCCATTTGAGTGAATCATATGAACCAATAATATGGAGACCAACAGCTAGAGTGTCACATAATCTTTATAATCCATTTCATTGGAAGATGTTGGAGGACTATTGGGTGTGACTGTATATGGAGGAGTCATTACCTTAGTGGTGTGTTGGCTGGCATTCTTGACTGTCTGTTTAAAGTGGTCTATGCTTGGGGTCTGTAATATTTTGATAATCCAGCCAGGTTTTAGCTTTACTGTTCTCTTTTTTCCAACTATACAGTAATTTTATGTACACAGCTTTTTATCATGTGTATATAATGATATAAAACACTTCCTTGCATATTTGATTCACAGAACACAGTACTGTATTATGTAAGAATGAAGAGACATATACCAGTGTTCAGTTAATACTGTATACATTTTTATTTGAAACAACTGATGTGTAATTTCCATGATACATTTTTTAAATCACTTTAACATGGTGTGGTAAGCCCTCTCATTTACTGACTCTTGGATTAAGGGATAGTAGTGTAATGGGTAAGTAGGCCTTGTCAAGAATCCATACAGTTGTGCTATTGGATCAGTCATTGTCATTTCCAAGCTCATGACTTGTCTAGCATATATTGCGCTAAGGAAGAATCTAGAAATTAAGTACCAATCACCAGCATGTACAAACACTGTTAACTGACAACCCAAAACACATTTCAGGGAGTAGTGAAACTTTGTGAGTACAGTCATTCAATTACACTGTAGTATGTAATGAGTTTAATACAGGACAAGGATAGTAATAACACTTGTTTCCACAGTGTACTGGATAACATATTGAGTACAGTGATACATACAAATATATGAACTAAGTAACAACCATTGCCACAGTAGCCTACAGGGAGGGAGCAGTGCAGCCTTTCGAGTGTAGTAATACAAAAGATCACAGATAACTTAATAACAATCACTATATATATGTTACAAAGTGCACTTTAACATGCCTGGAACAGGAATACAGTACACAGATTATGTAACAACTGTAATACAATACAGAGAGATTTAGTTATACAGTATACCAGCACCACCACATTACAAGGAGCAAGGTAACACATTCAGTATAGTAGTTGAGCCAAGAGAGTGACTAAGGAACAACTACCACTATATTACAGGGAACAAGGTAATGACGAGGGGTGCATCCGTGTGTACCCTTCACGGCTGGGGGCCTCTGTGACACATGAGCAGGCCTGTTTACCCGTCACATCACAGACCACCGTCAGTAACGTTATCACCATGGCTCTCTCTAAGTTTGGCCTCAATGAAGCACAAGCCGACGATTATCACCTTGTCGAGGTCATGTTGGATAAAGGAGGTCAGTCTAACAATCTTCTTTTTGCCAATCTCATTTAGTAGTATTCTTGGCCTCATAATAGTATTTCTGCTTGGGTCTTGCTTATAATTTGCCTGATCTCTCGAAGGCCCTAGTCACACCTGGGTCAGAATTGGTTGTTATCTGACTTGAATTTCCTAACCTTGTTTAGTAATTCAGATTCTGAGTAAATTATTCCTAGTGCCTAACTGAATTATGTAGGATTATTTACTCATCTAATTTTTTCTTGAAGCTTTAGAAAATTATTGTATCCTTGGTGTGACAAAACCCTAACAATGATATACTGTAATTTGTTTTATTGAGCTTGTTTGATGCATATGTGACATCATTGAAGTTATATATTTTCCTTTGTGGAAGAACAGTACACCTTGAGGTCTTGTAGTTGTACAAGCTGTATAAATAATACTAACCCAGTTCCATTTACTGTACCCTTCCATTATTCATAAGTGGGAGTTTACAAACCCGACTCTGCAGGACTATGAATGTAGCTGTAAATTTCACTCCAAATCCTTTCACTGGATTCCTGCCCTTCCCTTCCCTTGACCTTCTCACTCTTGGCATCTCTCCAGTGCCTTTCATTCTTAACCAAACCATTGACCTGCTTCCCCATCGCCTGTTTCTCTTTATGATCGTGTTGTGCCCTTGAGCCATATTCTCATCCCTCTCCTTTATCTTATATAGTTTTATTTGATTCATCAGCATTTGGTTTCTTGAATATTATACCTGAAAATATACTGTACATGAAACTTGAGGAATAACTCTTGGCACATCAACTAATGGTTCATTTATTCATATCAGCACTGTACTGTTAAGATAACATGAGACACAAACCCCTCTGTCCACACTGTAATACAACACCTAATGCTACAACATATACAATACACTTATATTTGATGGTTTAGGAAGAAAAAGCTATTTACTAGTGAAGTAATAGTGGCTTCATTGTTCAAGAGTCCAAAGGTGTGAGGTATGGAACCTTGAACCAGACAATGAACTGATGTAAACAGTTAAAACAGCAAACTACAGTTTAATTTACATTTTGTAACATTTTCTTCTATTTTCCATTTAGCTATTTTATACAGTTGTCTTCATGTGATGGATGTTTATGCATTTCATTATAGTACACAAATGTGAAAATATTATAAGTAGCAAATCAGTCAAAAAAGTTACAAGCAAAGTACCGTACAATAAATCAAATATTTTATGATTGGTTATACAATCTAGAATGATGAAAAGCTTGATACAGCATATTGTATGTATGAATATATGAATACTGTACTGTAGTATTACATACAAAGCACCAATTCAGTTCAGAATTGCAAGAAGAGTCTATAGGTTAGATGGCAACATAAAGGTCAGTAACAGCTATTACCAATCCTGCCAGTTTACATCCCTCTATAGAAGCTTTTCAGCTCTTCACATCTGCCGAGTGATAATTCCTGAGATATTTTATGAAATATTGATGGTGATATACAGTCGAGGAACCTTTTCAACTTGGTTGAGGTGCTTGTAAACTCCACTAAGATTATGTCTTACCCAAGGTTGAAGGGTCAGATGGGATATTCAGGCATGAGGAAGAATAAAATAGAGCAGCGCCACAAGATCTAATAAACGGACATTCTAGAATATTTAAACACAGTAATTTGTTCATAACAATACAGTACTCACAACATTTCCACACCTAACCTAGTATAAACAGTCATTCAATAAAGCCAATATAAAGCATCTCTTGGGGAAAACATTATTAGGTTACCTTGTTCTGCATATCATTAGGTTCACTCAGCAGTTCATCATTAATATATTGTCATCACCCATAGTGTCAGAGCGAGTGATGGAGTGCGTGGAGCGACCATGGGAGCTGCTGAAGGCTGTTGCGAGGGACAGCGTGCGTCAGATGGAGATGACCCGCTTCTATCTCCAGCTGTCCAAGGACCCCCACGGCCCCAGCATTGCTCTCTTCGTTGGCAACCTCCCACCCAACCTCTCCCAGCGACAATATGAAAAGATACTCCTGGAATTCTTAGGTATCACTCGGATGCTTTGGTGGAGAATTGTGAAGTGTTTTATTAGTATTGTACTGTATGTAGCACCTTGTTTCATATGGCCTCTTTACCCTTGGAAATAGCTAACAATTCAAGAACTGTGATGTATTATATAATTCAAAAGTTGTGACACCTCATTGGTTTTGATCAATCCATTTCTCCTCAAATATCCCTCCTCTCTTTCTTCCTACAAAGCTTATTTTCATTTCTTTTTACCTCCTACTCTCTGGTGGCATATGATATTTTTCTGGAGTTGTACAGTACAGCCATTAATATTTTCTTTCCAATACAAAGCAAAGAAAAGCAATAGCACCTTCAAAAATCCATAACCAATATCTTGAACAACACCTTCATTGACTCATTATCACCCATAACACCCTCAGTAACTCAACATTAGCACCAACAACTTGCCCAAAAACTCAGCAGCTATTACTTAGGCCTACCACCATCAACACCACAAGTAACTCATATTTTTTTAATCATTAGCCTGTACCTTTGTTTCCCTCCAACTAAGCTACTATAAGTACACAACCATTAGTTTTTCAGTTATTAATAAAATCCATGTATCATTTGTTAGTTTTTTATTTCCAGTCAAACAAAATAGATCACTCACTTTTTGCTTGTGCCATCATTCCAGAAGAGAAATAATGCACAACCACCTTCTCCCACAGGGGGCCTGAAATATTCATGCATTGGACCCATCTACTACGAGTACGGCTCCATGGTCATCACATACGAGGACTCTGATTTAGCCGTTCGCGCCTTCTACACGCTGAGGGAGTCCACACACGACGATAAGAACCTCCTGGGTCAGTATAACACCCTCACACCACATTAGCCACATTATTTTTTCAACACTCATCCCTCCAATCCCAACTTATGTAATACCCTAATCCCCATTTTACCTAAATTTTTCCTCATTGCACACTAAGAGAATGAATTGCCATCTTGGATTGAGGCAGACAATAAACATCACATCGATTGTCAAATATTTTATACTCTGATATCTTGCATTTCTAGATTTCAGCCTTCCATTCTTCCTCCCACCCTTCTACCACACCTACAGTAAGCCATCTATTAATTACCATCTGTCCCTACCCTTCTCCATTTGTGTTTTCTGTCCAATCTGTACATCAATCAGTCAATAAATTAGTTGGTCATTTAATCCATTTCCTCAGGCTTCCCATCCCTAATCCAACCTTCCCTTTAACAGTGATGCTGCTCCCCAATGTCCAGCACAACATGATCCCCGAGGGTGTTCAACCGCTGCTTGTCTTTGTTAATGTGAAGAGCGGAGGATGTCAGGGCCTTGAGCTCATCCACTCCTTCAGAAAGCTCCTCAACCCCTACCAAGTCTTTGATCTTGACAACGGTGGACCTCTGCCAGGGTTAGTGACAGTTATGGTCTGTTTTTCTGTAGCTGATAGTTATTGTCAACAGCCAGTTTTGTAAAACTTACATAAATTGGTCCATTCTTGCCACCCATGTGATGTTATAAGTCATACATCAGCCAGTCAGACAGAAGGTAATTATTTTAGGCGTTGATGTTTACAGCCTGCTAAAGAAAAATTGTTACTCTAGAGCTGTGGTTCTCCACCCTTCCTCCATCATATACCCCCTCGGCCTGATGTATTTCGCCATTTACCCACCTACTTGCACACACAATTATACATAGCCATTATAAAGGCACAAAAAATAAGACGGTATGAAGACACATTTATTATTTAAGCTTTGCCAAAATATAGTGATATTATTCGATAAAGAAATAAATTATACAATCTATTACATAAATTATTACAGTCTATTATGACAAGGCTATTATAAGGTACGGCACTTATTTATTCCATGCTATATCATTTTTCACCCCCTTGGGGTAAATTTACCCCTGGTTGAGAATCACTGCTCTAGAGTCTTATGTTGGTAACTACAAGCAACACTGACCTTATTTGAGTAAGGTTTAGAACTTTGTGCAAATAGACAGGGTTGTTGACCAGCCCATGCTTTTTTTACTTTCTGTGTACAGTATTATGCCATGTTGTCACATAATTCTTGTTACATCCACTATTGCTCTCTTGTTGAATCTCATCAGCTTTTCCTTGTTTATCTTCTCATATCCCCATCTCGGTTCCAACCTTTCTGTATCAATAAACCAACAGTGAATTACTGTACTATGATCACAACAGTTATCACTCTCACCCACCCACCAGCCTGTATGTTTTCCGGCAAGTGAAGAAGTACAAGATCCTGGTGTGTGGGGGTGATGGTACCATCGGTTGGGTACTGCAGTGCCTGGACAACGTGGGTCAGGACTCTGAATGCCAGCACCCTGCCTGTGCCATTGTTCCCCTCGGAACCGGCAACGACCTGGCTCGTGTGCTGCGTTGGGGACCCGGCTACAATGGTGGTGAAGACCCTATCAACCTGCTCAAGGATGTGATTGATGCAGAGGATATCCGGCTTGACCGCTGGACAGTTGTCTTCCACATCGATGAGAAGGTTGAAGACAAGCAAAACCAGCCCAACTCTACTGGTAAGAACATTCTCCTTTGCCTCTTTAATGCTTATTTAACTGAGTTCTCTGTAACTTTTGATATTGTTTTGTTTTGATCAGGGTATTGCAGAGAACTTCAATAGCCTTTTTTACGTGTGTATTTTTAATGTATTTTTGCAAGGCCACTATGAACAATACATTACATGTCAGCTGTCATTTTTAGTTTAACACCTAGTTTGCTAGTGACATAATGTGAATTTACTTTTTGCTCAAACTGTAACTACTTTATACAGTACTGTAGTATGTTTTTCTGAAGGTTACATTCAATGTCCACATAAATATGATTGATCTTTGTTCATCAAACATTAGCCAGTCAAATACAAGATATTAGCTATGAGTATTTATTGTTAGCTATAGGGAAACAGAGGAGTCAGCCCCTAGAGGTTAACATATTTTCGTTAATCATAAACCACTAAATGACTATTTCTATACTTGTATGGTAAGAGATCATGATAACCTGGGAAGACATGTTGGGGTCTAGAGTACATCCAGGTACAGTACTGGTATATTATGTACAGTATTGACCTTCCTCTTACACGTTCCATTGTGATACATACAGCGGGATCCACCAGTGAGGACAACACCCAGATCTTTGTCATGAATAACTACTTTGGCATTGGCATTGAGGCTGAGCTTTGTCTGGACTTCCACAATGCCCGAGAAGAAAACCCCAACAAGTTCAACAGCAGGTGAGTGGGTGGGTGAGGTTAGGTGGTGGGATGAAAAAGGTGTAAATAGATGAAGTAAGATGAGATAAGGAGGGTAAGAGTGAGGAAAGAGGGTGGGAAGGTGAGGGTGTAGGGAGGTGAAGCAAGATGAGATAAGGAGATGAGAGGGTGAGAAAGTGAGGGTGTAGGTAGATAAAGTTAGATGAGATAAGGAGATAGGAGGGTAAGAGTAAGGAAAGACGGTAGGTATGTGAAGGAAGGTGGTAGGAGAATAAGGCAAAGAGTGAGGAAAGGTGAGCTAGGCAATGATGATAACCAGGTACATTGGACCCATCACGCATCTCACTCCCGTCACCAATAACCTATCATTATTCACCACTGTAATTCCCCCACTTACCACCACTATAATAAATTTATATACTCCCTGCCACTCATCTTAACCACTCCTTCCTCACTGACAGGCTACACAACAAAGGAGTGTACGTCAAGATGGGACTGCGAAAGATGGTGTCACGGAAGCTGTGCAAGGACCTCCACAAGGAAATCCGGCTGGAGGTGGACGGGAAGCACGTAGAACTCCCCCCACTCGAGGGGGTCATCATCCTCAACATCCTCTCATGGGGCTCAGGGGCCAATCCTTGGGGACCCGAGAAGGACGACCAGTTCAACAAACCCAACCACTGGGATGGACATCTGGAGGTGGTTGGGGTTACTGGAATTGTGCACCTGGGACAGATTCAGTCAGGGCTGAGGAGTGCCATCAGGATTGCTCAGGGAGGTTAGTCAGTCAGTGATGCTGCCATTCCTCACTCATTCTCTTTGTGATTGTTGTTTGTCTTTGTATGTACAGTATGTCTAATTATGGCTGTGTATGTGTCATTCTGTCTTATTGACTTGTGGTTTTCCTCTCACTCTCTGACTGTAGTTGTTGTCCATTCCATCTGTGCTGTGTGAATAGTGCATAATATATATGTCTGTTAATTTGTGCATAAATGAAAGTGATAAAGAGTGGAGTACTTGTGATTGTGTGTTTGTGTGGGTGTCCATACTAAAATTTTTGTACAATTATATTTTTATAGGTTTGAATCGGGTTCATAATAGGTAGTTTTCTCCTTTCACTTTATGATACTGTACACATCTGTATACCAACCGTGCCACAGCCTTAACTGGTATCTGATTCTATTGAACAACAGCTCCTTTGAGAAAGATTTATTTTCCTTGCATGATTATCATCTAATTTTTTTCCTCTTGGTCTTATGTTCACTTGGATTCAATGACCATAAAGTCGTTTCTTTTCAGTCAATCTTATCAATTCTTATTACCCATTTATACATATAACTGGTGTGAATACAGCATTATGTTTGTGCAACTTTGAAAATTAATTATGTGCATGCATGTGTGTATACCTGGCTATAGCTGTGTGTGTATTTTTTCTGTGAAGTTCTTATTTATGATATACAGTACCATGTATGTTAAAAACACTCCTTTTCTCACAGGTCATATCCGCATCAAGTTGAACTCAGAGCTGCCGGTACAGGTGGATGGTGAGCCGTGGAACCAGGCGCCCGGTGAGGTGGTGGTGCTCAAGTCTGCCCTCAAGGTGTGTCACACTCTACGCTAGGACTCTCCAGAGGGGTAGAGGGGTAACGAGAGTTGGTAGGTGGTGGGTAGGGGCGACAGGCTGAGAAGTAGGGGATGAATGAAGGAGATAAAGATTGGATGGATAGTACTGTAGGTAGGTGAGTAGAAAAGTCTGAGCCTTATTGAGTCACAGGAGCCATAGTGATGGTAGATATGTACAGTACATTAAATTAGACATAAGGAGGGTGGGATTCAGATAGGTGATTTGTGAATGGCAAATGGTGGATTAGTGGGTGGGATGAGGAGTGGCCAATGGATGGTTTGTGGGTGACAACTGAGAATGGATTGATGTGACGTGGAGGTTGTGTGTACAGTATTGGGAAATGTAGAGGATTGATGAAAGATGAAAGCTGAAAATGAATTTTAATAAGTGAAATATGAGTAGGAGTTAGGGATGAGGTCTGGTAGAAGTTGAGAATACCAAAATGAAGGAATTGCATGAAAGAAATGAAGGAGCACTGACAGAAGTGAAGAAATTGTAGTACCTACCATTATATAGAGAGAGCAGAAACTGGAATAGAACGGAGAAAGGTGAAAGGACATGAAGTAGTATATGGCATTGAAGGAGGTGGTTGAAAGTTTAGTAGTGTGAAGGGAGGTATGAGCATTGAGAAGAGTGAAGAAAAATAAAGAAGCATTGAAATGGTAGAGAGGCATTGAGAGAGGAGGAGAGAAATTTGATAACTTGTTCTGTAAAACTGTTTTGCCTTTTACATTAGGTAGTAGGGGAAAGGTGTTAATGAATGGAGGGAAGTTTATTGTAGATGTTGCATAGAGTAAGGGACTAGAGAAAAGAAGGATTTAGTTTGGGGAGAAATGGGAGGGCCACACATCTGGAGGGAGGAAAGAAGTAGTAAAATGTAGTTGACCAAACCACTTCCAGCACCTGTAGCCTCTGTAGTTGTTTATTTTCTTAACAGATGATACTCTAACTGAATATATAATATTATATACTGTACACTGTATATATATATAATGACAGAAGCTTCACCCCAACTCTGTTACTTATTCAGCATTTAATATGAGAGGCAAGATATTGCTGGCAAATTGGATGATTCTAATTCTTCCAAACTAAAAAGAAACAGGTAGCTTCAGTACACAGTTATGGTCTGTTCTGTGGTGCAGTTTGAAGAATCAGTAAACTCCTAATTTGCCAACAGCAACATAAGTGAACCAGAAGTGGATATTTTTCAGTGCACTGGAAGAAATATGAATTGCACACCTGGCATCTATCATATTTTGAGCTTCTGTGATTTAATCTTCTGATTTCATCTTAAATGTGCCATAATTGGATTCAAATTGTATGGTACAGTATTTGGAATGCATCAGTCAGGTCATAAGAATCTTCCAGACAATCAAAGCCTGAGTGTTAAACCTGAAAGTATCAACAGCCACTTATATATGTATGTAAATACAGTACTGTATTGAACTTGAAGAATCTTCCCCAGAGTACCCAACTAGGATCAAAGATGAGAACAATTTATTGAATAGGTTAGGTTAGATTGCGCTAGTTCAGTTGGGTATTGTGAGGGGGGTTGATTCTTAATACAGTAATTATGATCCTTTGCATCAGTTTATTAATGACTTATTAATTATATCATACAAACATTGAATATTAATACTTTAGGAAAAAGGAAACAAAAAGATATATCGGTGCTGGGTTATTAAGTTTCTTGTAATCCACTCTAGGGTAATCATGCTCTAAGTACAGTTATGAAACACTGTCTGCACACGAAACTGAGTCCACGCTAGCATCTGGCAACTCTAGTACAGTATTTATTTAGTATTTATCAACAACATTACAACACAATAACCATTTGAGGACTGATATAAAAGTAACTCTAGTCATATAATGCTACACAGTCTATGATACACTTAAGCTGAAACCTACTACAGTAGAGTATCTTAAATTTTTGTATAGAATATAATCCAAAGCCACTCGTCTTTCATATAGGTAGTCAGTTATATTGAACAATGTGTTTACTATGGCTGTAGTTGCCAGAAGCAGTCACCATGGCCTCTAGTGAAATAAGTGTGCCATTGCATTGTTTCTCAACTGTGCAAACCATGTAGTGAACTAGCTGGTACTAGAGATCTGCATGGTGACAAGTACAGTATCATCAGTTAAGAAAAGAAAATGACTAAGTATGTAGTTTGTCCGTAGTGTACAGCTGCTTTTATGCCGCACACTGCCAGCCACTCATCATCTCCTTTTGTATATAGTCAGTTGTCTCTTTACTCTCAACACTGTCCAACATTTCCCTTCTCTCACTCTCACTTACAGTACCTTCCTCCAATCCTCCTCCTCTTCCTCCTCTTCCTTTCCCTCTCTTTCTCTTCTGCTACAACTGTGCTGTATCTCCATCCCGCCCTCTCCTCTGTTTTTGTGTCTTTCCTTTCCTGTGTGTGATTTCATTTGTCTTTTTGTGTCAAAGCTTACGCAAGACGCAGCTAAACTCCCAACATGTCTAAAGTGAAATGCCCCCACCCCTCCCCTCTGCCCTTAAATGATTGCTCCCACATGCCTAAAATTATAAATGCCTTTTCTGCCATAGAACAAAATAGAACAGTACTTCTTACACACATTATTAGTAAGTTTGTTGGTATCCACTGATAAAACTGCCTTTACTAGGCTCAATATAAACATAGTTCACGGACTGACCCTCCCCCTGCCCCAACCAACCCTAATTAAAAAGCCCAATAAAGTTGTGTGTTATATCCCTCCCCATTATTCCATCCCATTCCCCCTGCCCCCATTTTGTAAGCAGAACTAGAACAATGGTGGTGAATTCGTTAATACAACAGCCTGCATAATACAATAGATGTATGAAGACATGATGAATTCTGAAAACAGACCGTGCTTCATGTTAAATTTGGTTTATTTAAGTTGAAGAACATGGAATTTTGAAATGGGACTCGATCTATTTTTCATAGCAGTTAACATGAATGTTGAAGAAACAGTAACACAAGAATGAAATACTATACAGTACTGTATCAAATTTGGGACTCTATTGATATTAATGGCTGTTAATTTACAAGCTGAAGAAGAGAGAGACAAAATCAATGCAGATGGGACCTTGTTAATTTAATTACCTTATTTAAAGTGTTATTCAGCATCCTTATATTGTAGAAGTACCAAGAACATAATCTACAGGGTATAGTATGAATGCATTGCTCTGTATTCTCAGCTATTAAATTCTTCAACATGGCAGGATAGAAAGAAGAAAGTGGAATACAGTACTATATAAAGGAATAGATGAAATGAGGAGTGAGATATATAGAAGGTGTTGTTAGTTGAAGCCCTATACTGTACACTGTAACAAGAATAAGTGGAGGGCTGTCTCCCATGGCCGACCCTTGGACCGTAATGTAGTTCCCACTAGAAACCCTACGCTTCTCCTTACCACATCCTCCACGTCTATTGCAGTGGTGGCTTGCTTCTCTAAACTCCGGTTTTTCTTTCCACTGCCTCACGACTCAGTATTTGGCTCAACAAACATCGAGGCAGATATAAAAACTCAGCCTGAAATGGGTTCGAGTCACAGCTTTTACAGTCCCTCTTGTATTAAAAAGAAGCCATTCAGATTTCTTTAATAAAGTTACAGGAAACCCTTGTTATACATTATTATCACATACTACATCAATATTCAGTACTGTACTGTAAATAGATATACCTGTACAGTACAGTATTTAATGTGTTAACACTTCCCTCACTGTACACAGAGGAAAACTTTATAAATAAAATACACTGAGTAATTAGATATACAGTATTTAATGTATTAATACTTCCCTCACTGTCCACAGATAAAACTTCACTAATAAAATACACTGAGTAACCTAATTTGTGTACTTGACTTATATACAATAATACATGTACAGTACACTCAATTGTTAATGCATACCATTAGATGTTTGTTCCTTTAATTCTCTATTTAACATTGAGTCAAGACCTCTTAATACACAGATTTATTCCAGTACATATGGTACATTTTACACCAAGTGCATAATGAGGGTTTTGCTGTATTTACATTTTTTTTTTAGATTTAGGGCACTGCAGCCTTAGGCCATTTTTCAGCACACTTGTTAAGCCCATGCGAAGGGTCCCTGCTTTTAGGGCAAATATAATGAAGATTATGGAAGGTTTTGCAGGCTGCATAAAGTGAAGTGGATTTTAATGAGAATAGATCATAAAATAGATTAGTCATTGTAATAAGCAGAAAGCTCAAGAGAAACCCAAATGCATTACGAAAGAATCCTATGATATCAGTTGTTTACTGTCAAAGCCATCTGGAGTAACAAATGTTTCTGATGGTTACAACTTTTATCCACATTAAAAGAAAGCTATTGGAGCAAAATGTGATCATGAAGACAAATATTGGTGTTATTAAAACAAGGGAAGATATTTCACTTTCCGTTTATACCTATATAATCCTTCAACTAAATCGACAAAACAAGGTTTCATGCTATACTTTTGTGTGTATGAACAGCTCTGTTTTTAATATTCTGAGGCACTGTCTCACTGTCTAAATTACTTTGTGCTATAATGAGTACATACTGTATATTCTTTAACCTAACCTATGTAACAGTTATTTGACTCTCTATGAAATAGGAACCTTTCAGATGGGATAATCCTGAGTCACAAAAAAGAGTGTATTTTCTAATCCTTAAAATGTGAATAGCATTCCTCAAGTGAAATGGTTTCCCATCAAACAAAATGAGTAGAAAGTTACATTCCCCAGTTTTAATAATACCACCTAATGTCTCTCACTGAGTGGTAATTAAAATCCCAAACTGTCCTGATCAGATGCCAGCAAAAAGATTGGCCCTTTTTTTCGCTGCGTCCTATATCTATATTACTGCTATTCATTATTAAGTTGGCATTCCGTCAAAATGTCTGTCACTGTTTTTCTCCAACTATTTTTTTTTCAAAAGATTGGCTTTTAATGCTGTATATTTTTTGTCAGTGTTTTAGATTTTGAAATCTGAATGTGAGTCCTGTATGCAAGTTCTCTAACTAATTAACCGGTAATGATACGTATTCTACAACAGCATTTGAGTGTTTTTTACTTCACTTCCCTTATAATTATGTGTAGCCTATCTATACTGATTTACACCCAGGGTTGCCAAATTGCTGACAGAGTGTGAGTTAATCTTAAGATCGTTTCTCAGTTACTCCTTCAAAACACTATCAGTGTCAGTTAATGATATTATCATGTTTTTAGTTTAATTATTAGTTCATTTCATTTAAGATTAATATTCCTGCCAACCAACTGATAGTAAGTTGGATAATGTCTGCTACAATTTTTGTTGCAACTTATTTATTTTTTATTTTTTGTAATTTGGAGGGAATATACTTTTTTATATTTTAATCTAGAGGGAATTTACAACTTTGGTATTTTCCTCGTAGGCCACAATGCTGAAGAAAAGTAAGATCAAGAGACGCAACACCGAGCCATCGCTACATGGCTCCAACGGTGACAAGGAGCCCTCCGAGTCCTAGTCTGCCTCACCCTAGTACCCCTCACTCACCCTGCCCTGGTACCATCACCTTGCCTTGGTACCCTAACCCTAATATCCTCAACCTGGTACTCTCACCCTTGTACTTTCACCCTGCCCTGATCTCCCCCCACCTTAATGCCCCACTACTCTGTTCAGTTATCCTCACCTTACCCTAGCCTGCTACCTTGATACCTTCACCTTGCAACAGTCTGACACCCTAGTACTGTACCCTTAACCAGTCCCTTGCAAGTCAAACGGCCTTCCCCTGTTCTACGGCTGCCATTTCCTGAGGTCTGATTCCTTAGTCACAGCCCAACCTGTTACCTGCAACCTGTCATGCTACTATGAATATGCCTGCACCCTATGCCCTCTGAAATTTGGACTTTGTAACCCCCCCAGCTGCTATGAATACAGTATACACAAATTGTACTCTACTCCATATGCAACCCCACATTTCCCTGCTACATCCCCCTAACCTTTCCACTGATAGCCACATACTGTACTCCCTTTGAGGACCATCAGAATCCAATAATTTGACCTGGTATTAACGTTCCCTGTGACCTAACAGCCAGCTACTAGTGCTTCCCTCTTACTTAACTCACTGTAGTGACTGCCCCCATCTCCATCTACAGACTTCTGATAAATTAATCCCCGTCAAGTTTAAAGTGACCTGTCTTGACCTGATCTGACCTGGCCCAACCTCTTGTGATCTCTTGTGTGACCTGGACCTGGCTCTGAACCTGCCTCTACTCCCATTGTGATAGTGTTGTCTCAAACTGGAACATTTCCAAGAAGAGTCAAGGGATAGACAGTGACAATGACTGGTTCAATGACTCCATGGATTTTATTATGAAGGCATTGTACTGGTCTTTTTCCCCAGGCCAACCCAAGACAGTTGTTGTGTATGGCGTACTAACCTTACATGACCCAGGCTAAGTCTTCTGTTGCATTGTCTATAGTATACCAAGTAATATGAGCCTGACATTGAGGCTGGTAGTGTTAAAATTTTTCTTCAATGAGAACTACTCCCCGTTGCTCAGTTCCCATTATTTTGTAATGGGAATTTAGCAACGAAGGGTTGTTTCGTCAAAGAGAGGGCTTAATAATACCAGCCTGAGTGACTTCACCCTGTGTCAACCCAACATAACATTGGTAACCTTGTAACTTGGTCTGGTCCTTGTATGCTCTAATTTTCCCCTGTTTGACGTCACTTGCCTTCTCTTAATACAGTATGTATAGCTATAATCCTGTCCCTCTCTCTGTTGGACCAAAATTTTCCTGTTTGTGACCAAATCTTTACCTCTTGTGACCCAGACTCTTGTTTGACCTAATGATGTCCTTTGTGACTGAATGGTTCCTGCATATGACCTGGCCTTTGTATGATCTAATATTGTGACCTGACCTGGCTCTTATATGACCAAAGTTTCTCCATTCAATCTGACTTGGAACTAGGTTGTCCTCAGCCATCCCTTTTATACTTGGAAGTGGCCTTGCTTGACCTTATCAAACATATGACCTGGCCTGACCTGACCCCAACTGTAATGTAAGATCACCAGATGCCCCTTCCCTTTGACCTCACCCTTTTTTTGTGACTTCATTTTCCTCAGCAGAAAATTTTTCCCTCAGGCCTCTACTCCTCTTCCTTCTCCTGCTCCAGCTCCTCCTCTTCCACATGTAATCCTTCCTCTCTCTCAGTTCCTTCTCACTCCTTTTTCTCATTCCCTTTGGCTCTCTCCACACACATTAACATGCACACTCATAAAATCTCACACACACAAGATCGATACTGTTGGTTTCCCGTGCTCTTCACCACTCACTTATTCGTGCTCTTCACCACTCAATTATTCTCACTTTCACTGATCCCCAGTTTCATCCCCTCTCAGTCTTGTCTCACTCAGTTTCACAGTCACTCATGGATTCATCCCTTTTCACCCTCTCTTATCTTAGCCATTTAGTGTTACCCTCCCTCTCATTCTCTTGTCAATTTCACTGGGTTTCTCTCACTTTCACTCTTGTTATTCATTTTCATCTTTTCTTCACTCACCCTCCCTCACTTTCTGTGCTACCATCACCACGGCCAGTTTCTTCCCTGCCGTCAACCAACTTGTATGATAGACCTAGTGTCATCAACTGCTTCCCCTCCCAGTGTTTTTTCAATATTTAATTTTCCCCTTTTATTTTAGGGCTAGGGCTGATTTTTGTACAAGCTCCTTGTCATGTCAGCCTGAGTAATTTTTATTCATTATATTATTTTACCTTTCCCCTTTTAGAAGTGATTTGCTGATGCAAGAGCCTCCTTTCCCTTTTCGACCAGCGAAGTTCTGTAGTATTCAGAGAGAGAAATATAGTACCAAGACTGGAAGCTTCTTAGTGATTTGTGTCTATATACTGAACCTCTCTCTCCTTTCTTTCCTGTTCTATAATTATAATTCTTACCATGTTGTTGGTTGTTGTTGTTTGTGGTTGTGGTTGCAGCAGAACCTAAAAGAGAAACAATCCTGTAAGTTGTTAAACCCACATTATTTCCATTACTGAATTCACAGCGCTGTGAATCAGGACTCAAAAATATATTGTAACGATTGATGATAATATTTTGAAAATGAAAATGGGAGAGTTATTCATTACTACACCCCATGCAGTAATGTATAATTGTTGCATTTCATATTTCAAGGTTCCATTTTAATTCTTCCAATCATAAGTTGTGACCGATTTCATGTATTTGCGTTCGTATTATGGTCTATCTTCTTATCCATGTCCGTGCCCCAAAGATCCCTTCCTTCTTCACCTTTTTCTCCTTGTCCTTTTCCTCCTCCTGTTATTCTAGTTCTTCCTTGTTTATTTCTTCCTCTTTTCTTCCTCCTCTTCCTCTGAATTTTCTCCTGTTTTTCTAGTTCTTCTTTGTAATTTATTCTTCTTTTCTTCTTAGTCCTCTCCTTCTAAATTCTCCTCCTTTGTTAAATCTTATTCTTCCCTCTTTTTCTTCTCCCTTTGTGCTTCCTATCCCTTTCCCACATCTTTCTCTCTCCTTCACACCCTGTCCTCCTCCTACTTTCTCAGTTTCAATCTCTCTCTCTCTCTCTCTTTCATCTTTCATCTTCTTCATATCCTGTCCTCTTCCCTCTCCCACTCCCACCCACTCACCTGCCACTCCCACACAGGCGACCATGCTGAAGAAAACCTCCAAGTCTAAACTGCGGCGTCGGAACACAGAGCCCTCCATGGTAGCCGGGGAACAGGCGAGGCTGGTGGAGGTGCGCCCCGACCCTGCCTCCTCCCATCCTCTCTAGAACCCTACTACCTACCCTTCCTACCTCTTTTGGCTCCTCTACTCCCTCACTGCCTCTCTGACAATTCTCCCTGGTTCCTTACTTACACTTCCTATACCATGATCCTTGACCCCATAGCTCCTCACTACATCCTTTCACCTTTTGTAGGCCCCTCGTACCCACTGCCTCTTTTAGTTTTCCCTAAATCCTCACACCTTTCCCAGATTCTTTTCCAGTAACCTGCCCTATCTTACTTACACAGTCGCTGTCTAGTTGCCCATCACATTCACTAGGTCCCTTTCATGTGCTCAGTTCGCCCTCCCTTGCACACCCACCTTTCTCACATCTTGTCACTGCACACTTTAGGTCCCATTCCTCTCTTTTCCTCAAATAATGATCGCCCTACCTTTTCCTCATCCTCCCATCTTTTTGTTTCTCCATCTCAACCTTGTTCTTACCCGTACACCCCAATCCCTCTTCAGGTCCCATCCTTTCCTAGCTCCTCACATCTCTCCCTACCACATCAGTCCTTCCCTTCACTAATTAAATTTTTGCTGCCCTTTCCTAGCTTCACCACCCTCCTGCTTTCCCTCTCCCTCTCCCCCCAAAACCTCCTACTACAGGTTGAGCAGACAAGGGCATCCACATCGGCAGCTGCTCCTCCACAAGTATCATCATCACGGGCCCACAACTACTACTACTACTACCACCCCACCACCACCACCACCACCATCGCCCACAGCTGTTGTAATCTACTACATTATCCCACAGCTATTGTACACCATTTTTGCTCACGGCTGTAAGTAGTCTGTACCATCTTATCCTGCAATTGCTGTAAGGTACTACTACTGTATCCAAAGATAACAGCAACAGCAATATCTAACCAGATAAATGGATTAAAGTTTGCTTGTCTGTTATCACCACCATCATTAATGGATTCCAAATGAAAACTGAAGCTGAAAAGCAGGTGTTAACTACTTATTATGAAAGCCAGAAATGTGGAGCACAAATATGAATGTCAGTTTGATAGGATTGCATTTCAAGGCACAAAGAAAATATTTTCCAACTAGAACAAGGAACACATAACCAGCTACAAAGCAGTTATTTTTTTTTTATCATTGTAAGTACAAAGTGAGGTAGGCTACTGTTTGTGCCATACGTGCTGTGAGGTAACTTGAAGAACAGTGAATATGAATTAAATTTGTATAAAATGAATATTGATCATAAAAGAAGAAAAATCTTGTAAACTAATTGAAATAGATAAAGTGCACACTGACGATGAGTGATAATGTGTGAAAAAACTGTTTATTGGATGTGCAGGAAAGTCATTAAGTGCAGTATGTACATTTGTACAACACACATACCAGTTACCCTTACACAAGAGGGATGATGATTGAAGTAGTCAGTGTTAGTGTTGTCCTTCCAAGTCATTCCATCACTAGTCTGTTAAGGGTTAGTTACTTAGTTTTGTTCTGTTTTATGTCGGTCTGTTGGAAATTTGAACTTTTTTCATTGATCTTTTTCTCAGTTTCATATATTCTTTCTGACTTCTCTTCTTTCATCAGTCTGAAATCTGTTTTTCAGTTTACTGTAGACATCTCTGTCTCTAAAATTTTTCTCTCCATCCTCTGTTAGGCTCTCAAGGATTCTATTTTTCATCTTGTTTCATTATCTTTTCTGCCTTTATCCCGGAACTACTCCCTTACTTTCACTGACCCAAAGAATTCCAGTGATAGCGTAAAGTAGACAGGGAAGACATACGCACAAAGAGAATTTAGGCTTTGAGTCTGTGGCTAAGAAGAGGAAGATAGAAAAGCTGAGCAAGGAATTCCTATAACCCTTCCAACACCGACAGACACCGTATAGTTAGCTATTTTACCAATAGTTGCCAAAAATTAATCTTACGTTTGTTCAATGTTGTATATAGAGATGTATATGTCTTCTTCACCCATATGATATTTTTAAATGCCCACAAAGGATATCTATTTATACCTCAAGTATCGTTCCATAGGTTTATTGATAAGTTCTGAAGTTTCTGTAAAGCAGCAGTATTTTGGTAACGTATTATTGTTCTTGTGCCCATAATTGCCGGTTTCTCCATCTGGCATTGGCCAAGTTGGACTGGTCATAGTACAATAATTATAATAACCCAGACCTGCGTTGTGTTATCATCGTGTTCTTCCATTTTATTTTTTCATTTTAGATGGGTGTGAATATCTTTTTGGTGTAGAACACACCGTGATGGTTGACTGGCACAAAAGATGGTGTTCCATATTTTTGTTCAGTAATGTTATAACTTATTAGTTTTGAGTTCTTTGTATCCTCTGGAGTGTAGTTGATGACCGATGTATGGTAGCTTACTGTATGATGATTTCATTCATGTTGTGTATGCTGCATTACAACTTAAGTATGAGTTTGTATTTGTTGGTTAGGCTTATTTTTATATGCTGTGTGTAGGTGAAAAGTAAAATGAAACGTGATGTTTTCAGTTGTATCGAGAAATTTCATGGTACTGTATATGAGTTTGTCTGTGTTGGTAAGAAATTATTTTATGTATGGATTTTATGGCAGATGTGAGATGTGTGTTAAGTGTTGGTATTACAGTACTTTTGAGTTTCTAAGTGGTGGTCAAGATGATGATGTTCATTTTGGCTATGTGTAGGAGTCAAAGTCAGGTCAATTGTGTCGAACTCTGCACTGGAAGTCTCAGTCGCTGTAATCATTGGTAATTAACGCTACTGTGTGGACTTGAATCTTGAGTACGGTCTTGGATGGATGGGTTTACTCTCTTGGATTGCAGAGTGCATTTTGTCATCTGGATATCAGAGGAGAAACACTGGTCTTTTCAGATTGTGATGGTTACACAGTTGTAGCGCATAATTGGAAATAATCCCGAGTCCCCAACCATCTCAATTCCATCCCTTTAATTAATGATTCAGAGCCACATGCCCAAAACGTCATGGATGGAGTAGCCAGTGATAATGACTGATGTGATTGATAGCTCCCCATAACATCTGTAGGAGTCGTCATCCACCGAACCCTTGACTTCTTTTTTCAGGTGGCCCTTTTTATGTTTTCAGGAATTAATATACACTGCAAAACAGTTATAAGAAAAGCAAGAATAGAGAACATGAGATGGTATAGGTAGTGACAGAACAGTGGTGAGGTGTGGTGTATAGATGTGTGGTGTGGTGTGGTGTGGTGTTGATGGTGCCTGCCTGCCTGACTGCTTGCTGCTACAGTACCTTTATGGTAAGACCCTAAAAAGTTGACCAATAGTTTAAAGCTCTTGGTAAAATGAAGCAGCTAAGGTGCAGTGATTCAAAGGCCCTGTGATGTTGTGGGCAAATTGGAGGCCATCGCATGATTTCTCCAATACGTACCACACAGATTGAAGGGCCTATGGTGTTGTTTGAGGTTGGAGTTTCTTTTCTTGTTACAAACTGTGCCACAAAACTGTACTCTGTAAGAATCTGTATTGTGGCATAGTTTGTAGGAATGAAAAAACAACAACTCTAACTTAAAAAAATATCATAGGCCCTTGAGTTTTGACTTAACAATGTATATGATGATCATGAATTCAGAACTTTAGCTGGCATGCAAGATATTGATGAATATATTTTAAATGCTTCAGTACCATAAATAACATGCTCGAATATTTCTTGCCCAGCATATACATTTATCATCAAAGTGACACACAGTACAGCAGAGAAATTAATCATGCTGAATATAACTGATTACGCAAATGGTATAGCGCTTGTAGAAAGGTATCACGAGCATTTTTGTTTGTCATGTCATCAGTCTTATGCTTGGTGGGTATGTATTGGTAAGCTCTTCGTTGTGCATTTACATTGTGCTAATCCCATGCAAAAAAGGAAGCAAAATTAAATTGAAAGGAATCAAACAGACCAAATACCAGTTCTTGGTCAATGTCATGCTGTGCTCTATTGATAATATTCAAGCCAATGGTGCTTAGTGAAAAATGAAATAAGGTGATGAATTGTTGTAGGTGGAAATTACTATATTTATTGCACTATATGATCATACTTGACAAAATGTTAATAATTACTGTACTGTATAGCCAGAAAATAAGCCAAGTACTGTACTGGGCATGGTATGAGATAAGCAAAAAATAATTTAAGGCAAAGTTGATTCTGAATTCTGTGGTAATTATTTGCATGCAATGTAAGCAATGACATTTCAGAATATAAAGCAATTGGCTGCAACTAGAATGCACATAAAATGAAGTATTATAATGTTTTAGTCAGTAATGCAAACTTGTTCCTCAAGATGTGCTGACAAAATTTGTTTTTAAAATACAAGAAAACAAATTGAAACTATAATGTGTACTGCAGAAGGTATTTTAAGCCATGTTCAACAAAACAAAAATTATGTTCCATGAAATGTTGCTGTACCCCATGCTATCCAAAACTCTGCAGTGTCACTGAGGATTTCCTTTAAACAGACACTGGTTATCACATAAATGAAGTGTATCTACCATGTACAGTATTGTTTTGTGGATTATTCGAAGTGGAAT
This sequence comes from Petrolisthes cinctipes, assembly GCA_033782935.1. Lineage (NCBI taxonomy): Eukaryota > Metazoa > Arthropoda > Malacostraca > Decapoda > Porcellanidae > Petrolisthes > Petrolisthes cinctipes. Next base: position 23,909 of record JAWQEG010003546.1, on the reverse strand, counting down.
ATGTACTGTATATGGTGGATGAAAACCGGTGTACATATGAGGGATTTGTTATTATTTACTTCACAGTGATTTTTCATTATCCAAGTACAGTAAAGTAAATCCGTTTGGGGAAGAAGAGCTGTAATATACCATAACGTAACAAAAGTTGATGATTGAAAATCACTACCAGGCCTGTCAGGGTTATCAGTTAATTACATCATGTTATATACAAAGTTGAAACAGTTACTGTATAACCTAAGACAAAGGCAAAGTATCTCCCAGTTATTAATGACATGAAGGCACCAGAATTGAGACAAACATAACATAGCATAATGAGGCATCACTCTGTTCTCAATGACAAGAATCCTACAGCAGGACTTGTCACTAGTCATCTGTTTTACACCTTACTAGTCTCTCCAAAGTCAAGGCATCAGAAAGACATCAAGGATATTATTAACTAGCTTAGTGTCTTACTAACACAGATGTCTGTAAGTGATCTCTCTTTGTGCATCATTAACACATGAACATGAACACATGATTATCTAGCAGGCCATATAACACACATGTTCTGAGTACCAGTACTGTGATTTGTCTAACCAACCCATTTCTGCATGACTCCAGTATCAAGTTACATGGCTAAGTATATGCCAGTCTCTTGTAGTATGTATTCTTGCATCAAGTTGCTTAAGCCATAATAATAAATCAATTGATCCATCCTTGCTTGCAATTGGTGGTGATGATAATGTTAGCTTCTTGTTTCTCCAGGTTTACGTTTGATGGTTTCACCTCAGGTGATGAGGCTTGTTGTTTCCTTGATTACAACCAAGGGTTTTAACTTAGATAGTGTTTAGCTTGTCTCTTGGATTATATTCAAGAGTTTTAATTAACTTGAATTGTAATAAATCTTTTCTCTCATGAATTAAGTTTGATAGTTTTTACTTGGATGGTGAGGCTTGTATATTTTTATTGTGTTTGATGGGTTAACTTAACTGTGTGTCCCAGTCTTTCCACTAATAAAAACCACATACAGTATCTTCCTTGGATAGTTCAAAGTGGTTATTATTAAAAGTGTGTGAGAGAGTGTCAACTACTACAACGAAATGAGCATCAGAACACACACTTTCATTACTTATAATATTAGTTTACTATGTTTTCTTCCCAATGTTCAAGCAAGCCTAATTATGTAACTGTACCTACTAGTTTGTTTTCTGATTGATTTAATGTGTGTGAAATGTCCCCCCTTTTTTTTAGTGTTAGCTAAACATTTTTGCCAGAAGTCTGTGTAATTCACGTCCCTTGTATTTCACGCACCCGCAATTCACATCTTGTAATTCACTCCCCAGTGATATTTCCTCTCTGCAATGCTGTCATTTGGTTTTGTGGAGTAAAATCAGTAGAATCACATTATTGTCCTTGACTGCATTATTGAAAATGTTTGGCAGTGGACTTAGCATATGATTCATAATGCTGTGTAGTGTGTGTGACTGAGTAGGTGCCTATATTATGATATTCAACACTTTGTTTGTTCTTCATTAAAAACAGGCCCATACCCTTAGATCCCCAAGTAATCTATGAAAGTTATTATATCATTAGATTTGATTGGATAGATTATTACTTTATTAAAACTGTATTACAGTACCTGTAAAATGAAGTAAGAGTCATTCAGTACTCTAACATCAGGAAATATATAGGCTTAATTTTTTATTGCCTTAATGTTCTTGATTTAAGAGCATCATTCGGTCAGAATGTTAACATTATATTGAGAGCAGTTACACATTGTTTACTGCACTTCTATCCATCAACTTCTCAATGTATTTAATGGATGTCTCGTCACCTGTTATCCCTTATTCTGTTTGTTCGCAGCCATCCAGTAAGGGATGCTGCATCTGGCGATAGTAATATTCTTCTGCTTTTTCTGGATTTTGTCTAGGAATATTTTTCTGAAAGATGTAGTAGGTATCCTATTTGAATTTAGTGATATTTAAGATTCCACTGTACGTACCTTGTAGGGTGTGGAGCAGCTGAATTATCCTCCACACCACCATCACCACTACCACCAACACCACCAACACCTTGACCTGCAAGATGTATATTACTTGTATAGGGACATAGTGTGTGCCAACTGTCCCCACCTTGTGTTCAGTGACCTCCATAATTGAAATGACTTCACCAGTTATAATGACAACAGCAAATGATGACTATGATAATGACATGAAAATGAGAGAGATTTTGTATTCATGGTAAAATCTCCTCTCTGATATTATAAACCATATCTCCTCTGAGATGCAGTTAATACATAAAGACTCTTGTGTGGAGGATAATATAAACAGTAGATAATATCAGAACCCCTTAAAGATAATCATAATATTGAAATGACATTTGTGACAAAAAATAAGGGTGTTCACCTGGACCCAGGTAATTGTGCTGTGCCCTGGAAATCCCTCCAGATGGACAGTACAAATATACAAACATGCAGGACAGGTATATCTGCCTGTCAACAATAACACCAGACAGCAGTTATTATGAAGCTCAAGAGAGATGTACTTAATTAATTGCCTCTCGCTGTTTTGCTGAGCTTAATTACCACACCCAAGCCAGCCTTTGATGAAGCGTGCGAGTTAGTACTTCATGGCTCGCTGATGAGGGCAGACACTTGGTCTCTTGTCTTGCCCAGCAGAAATGAAGAAGGGTTTGTGTCACCCCCAGAGTTTAGAAAGACACAAAGCTTTTCATCTCTTTCAGTTGGAAAAAAATTGTTGCTGTATAGTGTGGTCTTTTCCCACTCATTCCCCAAATATACTAACTCATCTCATGTACCCCTCTTCTAGTTCCCAAATACCCTTGATCTCTTCTTCTTCTATATTGCCTATATCCCTTTTTCAATGGTGTCTATTATGTGTCCCCTTGCTCCCTCTCCCTTTGTCCCTCAAGTCCAATAATATATATTCCTAACTCCAGTGGCTATAATTAGGTGTTGCTCCTCGATCTTGTGGCCCCTTGGTGTTCCCTGCCCCCTGCCCCCTGCCCCTCATCACGTAGTCAGTCAGTGTTTTTCTCCTGAAGCGATCACGTACCGTACTCAGTGGTGCCATGATAGTGGCACCATTTTTTTTTTCCGAGTGCATTCTAGTGTTTGCCATCATGTTAGTGATCCTTCTACAGTGTTACACCACATCTTAGTGGCTATTAAAGTGCCGCGCATTTTATGGCCTCTAAAGAATAATCTGAACCTTCTACAGTGCTGCTGCATATGCTGCATATTAGTGGTCCCTGTATAGTGTCATGGGGTCCATCATCATAGTTCCACCTGTGAGTGGTTGGTCTAATATCTGCCATCTGTATTGTGACTGATACACAGTGTTACCCCCTGCCGGTGTTCCCTGGCAGCTCATCATATACAGTGGCTCTAGTGTTTCTCCCAGTGGTCCCTGCAATCCCTCCCTCCCCACCGTACTTGATTCCCTCATCACCCCTTTGCTTTTTTGGTGTATCTCCAAAAGCTCCCTCTACAGTGTTAACCATATCGTATTAACCAGTGACTCCCCTTCAATGTGCGTGGGTTTCTCAGCAATTTTACCATATTTTATCCCCTGATGTCCCCTTCACCTCCCAGAGGCACACTGCCTCTGGTTACATTCCCAACCTCAGTGGTACTTCCACAGTGTTGCCATATCCAGTACTCCTAAACCTATGTATCCACTCACTGAGTGGATGTAGCCATATCCAGTACTCCTAAACCAATGTTTCCAATTACTGGTGGGTTTCTAAAGTGTTGCCACCTCCTCCCCAGTGGTCCCTCTACAGTGTTGCCACCTCCGCGCTTGACCGTGAATGGCGCGGTATTGCTGTAGTTCTTCCACGTTGTGTGTTGTCTCATATAGTTTGTGGTGTGTGCTGAGACACACAGACAGTCAGATAGACGGTCAGGTGGTTGGGGAGTGTGCGTGTTGAATGAGTGCATGTGTATGCGAGCGTGAGGGTGGCAGCAAGGGCAAATGAGGCAGGAGAGAGCTGCCAGCTGCCACCACTCCGCGGGTGAGTGATGTGAGTGTGGGTGGTGCAGGAGGCGGCACCCAGTGAGTGGCAGTGGCCCCTTGGAGGACACTGCTGCTGCGGGTGTCGCCATGAGTCGTCATATCCAGCCAGGGTCCACCGCATATCCGCCAGGCGGCCTCCCCGCCCTGGGCTCGTGCCTGCGGGGCGACCTCCTGGCCAGGGCCGCACTCTGGTGGCCCCCCTGGCCTTGGGCCCGTGCCGCCGCTTGGTATGCTGCAGCGGGGTGCGGGCCGGGCCAGCCCCTCGCGCCACCCGGGGCTCAGTTGTTCTTGGAACAATTGGGTGGCGCGCGGGGCCGTCGACAATCGCGTGTTGTTGTGTCGCTGTGGCTTGTGGTGGAGGCGAGGACGCTGGCGGCCCCTGCGGCCGTCGCTGCCGGCAGACCCGCGGCCTGGTGGACCGCCCGGGCCGGCCGGCACCCACGCCGTGCCGCCTGCGTCCTCGCACCGGGCAGAACACGCCCACACATGGCAGTATTTATTCTGTTTTACCCGCAATAAAGTAAAAATATATTCATGTGAACTATATAGTGAAGAACATTGTGAACATATAGAACATTACATGTACAAACACCCAAATGTTTCATTTTTCCTCTCTTTCTGTGTAGGGTTGAATAGAAGGCTTATCTTGGCTGAAACTCTTGAGCAACCTTTCTCTGACATTGAAGGTCATCTTACACTGCCCATATGAACTTCACTGATGACAGCCAATTTTTTTCTATATTAAAGAAATTTAGGACCAAAGGCTGAAAGCTTGCTCATGGTTTTCAGTCCTCACCTGAGATAAGAAAAGTATAAGTACAGTAGGCCTACAGTATGAGAGTTCGGAAATTATATCCAATTATGTTCGGGATGCCTAGACATATTGCTTTCAAATAAGCATTAGTCATTGTAAATGTGAATGACAGATAGAGGGAGAGTGTTACAGAGTTGACCAGTTGTGTACATGAAGGACCGAGAGTCCCAGTTAACTCTTTCATTAGGGAGTTGGACAGGTAAGGAAGGGGTGCGATCGAGAAGGATGGGGAGTGTTGCTTGCTCTCCTGATGTGAGGAAGCATAGAGTTCAGGAGAGCAAAAGTCCAGTGTAATAGCAGTAGAAGAGAGTAATGCAACTTTGTGGAGAAGAGAAAGAGGCTACAGTGAATTGGTAAGGGGGAGAGTTTATGATATGTGTACATGTACATGTACCTACAAATATCCACATATCAACAAATCCACAAATATTCAAGCTAGGAGTGAGTAACGAGCTATCAGTGTCAGGAGTAGACATGGTTGTCCCAAACTCAGAGTTTGTTGAGAATCCTATGATTGCTCAGGAAGAAGAGGTTATTGAGCCTGAAATGGCCAAAGATGATGAAGAATATGATGATATTGAGGATGTATTGGAGAAGGATATGGCTCTTGCACTTGGCCAAGAACCAAAGAAAAAGGAGGAAAAATCACAGCAGAAAAATGGCAACAATTGTGATGACTCCATGGGGAATGACTTTGATGAGTTTGAAAATGGTTTGGGCGGTGAAGATGGGGAGAGTGATGAAAATGTGGACGAGTATTGAGAGATGGAGGAGGAAGATGGGGCCAAGTATAGAGAGGAGGAGGAAGAAGAGAAAGGGGGCAGAAGAGGAGAATGAGGAAGATTATGATGAAGAAAGTGAGGAAGATAATGAAGAGGAATATGACGATCGATGAGGAAGAAGAAAGTGATGAGGATTATGAGAGTGAAGTGAATAATGATGAGGAGGAAGAAAGCTATGAGGACGAAGGAGATAACAGTGACAAGGATAAGGAAGATAGTGAAGAGGAATGAGATAACAGTGACAAGGATAAGGAATTAAGATGGTGAAGAGGAAGGAGATAAACAGTGACAAGGATAGGGAAGATAGTGAAGAGGAAGGAGATAACAGTGACAAGGATAAGGAAGATAGTGAAGAGGAAGGAGATAACAATGACAAGGATAAGGAAGATAGTGAAGAGGAAGGAGATAACAGTGACAAGGATAAGGAAGATAGTGAAGAGGAAGGAGATAACAGTGAGCAAGAGGAGGAAGATGGTAATGACGAAGAGGAAGATGGGTTTCTAGACTTTGAGGCAGCAGAAGGTAGTATGGAAGAGAATGAAGATGATGGGGAGTTAGTCCACGATATGCTCACAGAGGAAGACATTGAGAGGTTAGAGGACATAGAGACTCCAGAGCAGTTCAATGATGACTACAAAGACTTCCTTTTGTACTATGGGAAGGACCAACCAGCCATGAGGGACCACAAGAAGGCCAAAAGCAGAGAGCAAAGAATCATTACCAGAATCACGAGGGTTGTTAAGGTTACGAGGACAGTAAAAAGAAAAAGAAAAGGAATTTCACTATTGAGGGCATGAACGATAAAGTGAACTGTGGATGGACTGTATCATGTAAAGATGTGAGCCCTCCTAAGGGTCTACTGGATTTCATGTGGCAACTTAGCAAGCTTCTTGTTTCTAAATAATACCGTGTTACAGGCTGTGAGTGAAAACGAGTTTCAGAGATTAGTTGATGCATTCCATAGTGTAAAGGAAAACAAAGGTGAAAATCAGCAATAGTATGATGGTTTTCGAGGAAGAAAAGAGTGTGGTGGACACTGTATGAAAGGTTATGATGATGACGACAAAGACAACGACAACGACAACGACGACGACGACGCAGAAGTAAACAAAACTTTTGGCTGCCGCGTTCTTCTAGTGCATTTGAGACTTGGACATTTTGTGGTCGTGTTCACCATGGACGTAGGGGAATTACTGTCGTTTAAGGTAAGAAAAGGGATTCAATATAGTTTAATAATTGAATGGAGTGTAATTCATGCTTACATATACACAATACTCACATATACACACCAAAATGCACTCTTAGGGGTGGTGTTGCCTTTAGTGATGCCAGCAATACTTTAAGGGTTTGGGCGCCCCTTCAGCCCTAGTCACTCCCTTTCATTTCGGTATTAGTTAAGCGTTTGTCCATAATCATTACCATCAATTCTGTTCTGTCAAATACATTTCTTAATACATGTATGTAATTTCCTCATAGGTTATTTCCGTCACAAATGCATAGCTTTCGTAATACAACTACCCTTAAAGTTTGGTAACTAAATGAATCAATTTTCCTTAATCCGCGGTGTGTACAGTGGCCATATTGGTGTGTAGGCTACAGCTAATCAGCGTGCTTGATTAATGTGCCTCAAATTCAACAGCCAATCAGTGTGCATGTTTACAATGGCTTCCCTTTGTACCGAGTGTCCGTCTGTCTCCGAACGTATTCTTCAGTGCTGTTTTGAGAATAATGAAGCCAGTTTAGACTATTAACGTGTCCATGGAGTGTTACTGACATTAGTGAACTACCCCACGTGAAATAAGGCCTGTATTTACCACCATTCTTGAATAAAAAGGTACCGTAATACCAATTCAAGATGGCCACAGAGTGTTTACATCGTCCCGGTAGTCTACCCCGGTTAGGTCCTGGTAGTTTGCCGCGGTCCTGATTAGGTTAGGTGAGGTCAGGTGACGTCTACCTTATTCTATTTAATGCATTGTAGTGTTTTCCAGATGAATCTAGTTCAATTTTGGTGAAAATGAGGTGTATTCGGATATTGGGTTTGGGGAGGCAGGTGGGGGGGGTTATCTCGCAAATCACTAATTTGCGCCAGATGTGAACAATAAATTAATTAAAAACACACTATAAAACATTGCATTCTGAAAACCTCGAGTCAAAAACAAATTATGGACAAACGCTTGACTATTACCTTCATTTCTTCAACAGTCCCTCCTTTCTTTCTATTTCCTTCCTGGTTGCTGTCTCGCCTATCTATCACTTTCTTCTGGTGTTATATGACCTCGCTGTTGCGGCACCTAATATCAATCAATTAATCACACCACAATGCAGACACAGCCATTCATCTTCTAAAATTCTACCTTGATACTTCATGCATGGGTCACTACAAACAGACTTACAATAGATCTAACCAAATCCTTAGTCACCCTTCTCACTAATTGGACAACTCAAGCACTATACACCACATCTCGCCATTAACAACACCCTCAGACACCCCCCAAAAATATACTTGGCATCAATGAACAGATTATGTCCATCCCAGATCTAGTCAGTAAATATAAGTTAAACTCTGGAACTGGATCTGAAATTTTTTTGGTAAATATTTACTCTATTGCCATTCTCTAGAATGATTTTTCTGCCATCATTGCCCACTAACATATACCATTATAAGTCGGCATGTTAGTAAGATGCAACATATCCATACAAATCCTTCCATTTCTCTCCCATAGTAGCCTACTTTTTACGTAAAATCTGAAAGCGCCATCATATTCAAGAATATTTTATGTACTAGATCACATGTTATATTCTAAAACTGCTTTCATAATTGTTGCATATACCAATGATCAGTAAAATGTTGTATAAACCATAAAATATTATTCTCAGACTTATACTCACTGTAATTACTTTATTTTTTACCCACCAAAGTTTTAATTGTTATAGACCTAGTTGTACAATTACTGCTTAATCCAATAATTTAAACCATATTTGCCTAGCTTGTGTAATAGGTGCACTTAGTGAAGAAATATAAAATTTTTCCAAAGATGAAATGCTTGGTGAGAAAGTAAACAAATGGTGCGCCCTCCAAACAGTAGCAGGAGTGCCACCTCTACCAATGTGTTCGCAGGAATCAGAGCCGATGTTCCTATCTGAACGGAGTATAACCGGGGCAAAATACTGGGACCTAACCAGGGTAAACTACTGGGACCTAACTGGGGGTCGGAGGTTGTGCATATGTTGGAAATGGGGTATTCGTGGAAGAGAAGTGTTTTAAAAATGGTAAGAACAAAGGTCCAAATAGTAGGTAGCCTAATTATGGTAGAAACAATGTACTACAGAACAGCAATAGAGTAAAATTACTAAATACAATATTTTCAGCCTGAGATGGCTGTTAAACGAGCTGCTGAGGAGGAGGAGGAAGAGAAGGAGAGACCTGGCCGGAAACGAGGGAGGCTGGAGGTAAGAGGACTGGGCCCTCTGCCACCCACACCCAGTTCCAACCTTGGTGTGGCCTCAGCTCAAACTCGCCAGATTGTTGAGGAGAAGCTTCAAGAATTGGATGAGCAGGAAAATGCGGAAGAAGTGAGTTCATGGAATTCTTAGTTCACAAAACGATTCTTACACAAAGAATAAATAAAGTGACTTTGTTCTTGGTACGGTATATGAATTTTTTGGGGGGAAACTGAAAAGTTTCTGGAATTCTATTTCTGAATCTGACCTTTTGTTTTAAACTTACTTTCCTTGGGCCTGGAGCTGCCCACACTTCTAGGAAATGGGAAATGGTATCTTTGTGATAATTTTACATTCACTAATTTAATCAATAGGTAGATGGGCCATTGGATGAGACTAAGTTAAAGAAGATGATTCTCGGATTTGAGAAGAGAGTCTTGAAGAACCAGGAGCTTCGGATAAAGTTTCCTGATGATCCAAGAAAGTAAGTATTGGTAGCTGTACAGAGAATCATGCATGTACAACAGTATAACACATATCTGACCATAGAATGTATTAATTCTAAGGACATTAGCATTTTCACATACAGTATATTATTTTGAGTATAGGTCTGTATATTCAGTATAGTAATGTTATGTAAGTAGGAGTAAGACACATGTCCAGCAGAAACCTTATCCCTCAGGTTTATGGAGTCTGAGCTGGAGCTGAATGAGGCAGTAGAGGAACTACACGTGGTGGCAACAGTGCCACACTTGTACCCTGCTCTGGTGGAGTTGGGTACTGTCAAAAGTCTCCTCGCCCTCCTCAGTCACGACAATACTGATATTGCTATTGCTGTCGTTGATCTCCTTCAGGTTAGCTGTACAGTATACTGTAATGTGTAATTTTTTTTAAAGTAAACCAGTTTCCCTCTATCTTACAATACATGTTTTGAGTAGATTGTAAATATATACTTGATACAGCACTGCATACATAAACAGACAGATGCATAATTGTGTTATGTACTATAGGAAATGACAGAGGTGGATGAAAACGAAGGTCAGGAGGGTGAAGATGGTCATGAGGCCCTGACTGCGGGACTGCTTGAGGGTCAGGTGGTGACCATCATTGTCCACAACCTCCAGAGACTAGATGAGGGGCAGAAGGCTGAGAGTGACGGAGTTCATAACTCACTTGGTATGTTGGTGTGCAGTTTAGTTATTGATATACTGTAATATGATTTTTATTTCTGTACTGTCTCATTTGTATTGCATGGTGCTCTTTCTTATTTTCTTATTTTTATAGTATGGGAGTTGTGTATTTCATACATTGATATTTATTTTGTATATTTAGATATTGTTTTAATTCAATGCCAAGTGGTCAATGTTGTACAGAATTATTATTAGTTATACTTTATATTCTCTTATCTTATTCCTCTTATCATGCGTCTCTACCCTCCAGCTCTGTTTTCTGTTTGTTGTATATATTTTAACCAATTCGTGTATGAAGTACCATAAAGCTGAATCAGTAAAGCAGAAAATTTTCCTGCTCCAGTGTGCATCTTTAAAGTCTCTTTGTGTTGATAGTTTACTAGTCTCTGAGTATTTTCCCAGTGTGTCACTTATAAATATCTTTGACATCAAACTAAAGTTGGAAGCATAGATGACTCTTTAGTCTTTCTAAGGGTATTTTTCAGTATATAGTACTGTAGTGCAATGTTTATCATTTCTGGTATGCTTGTGGGCACCATTTCTTTACAGTAAATTGGAAGCTCTACCAAAACTCAGTAAGGCAATAGATTTAAGCATCACAGCTCAAATGGTTCAGAAATTCATTACATTGGCTGAAAATCCAATAAGTGGTAAAAGACTTAATAGTTTGTGACTTTATCTAAACCATTAATTATTTTTTGTTAATGTAGCAAAATTTTTTATATTCTTTCCTCCCAACTTTAACTCCAAAGATTTGGATCTTGCATAACAATGTGGAATACTGTAAAGTTAAGGAGAGGGTAGGAAAAGGAAGAGATAAGTTGGAGAGAGTAAAGCAGCTGCGTGTAGAATAAGCAGTCTTGAAGTTTTCTTAATTTTCATTCTTACCTGGAGAGTTCCCAGGAGGGAGCAATACTTCAGGGATAGTGATGTGTTGATTAGCTGTTGCTGAACTGACATCCTGGACAGGTAGAAACAGTATGCAAGCATCTTTCAGGTTCTCCCCATTCTTTGTCCAAGAGAATGATGGTGTCTGGAACTTTGTGGAAAGCCATATTAGTGGGCCACTAATTTTTTGATGTACGGTTGTACACTTGGGTTTAAAAGTAAATATTGAAAATTTTCTCTCCCAGGTATCATTGAGAACCTCGCTGATGTCCACACGGAGATCTGCACTGAGGCTGGGCCCGGTGGTCTTCTGGCTTGGCTTCTCCGGCGCCTCCGCTCCAAGATGCCTTTCGATGCCAACAAGCTATATGCCTCAGAGATTTTGGCCATCTGTATACAAGGTAGTGAGCCCAATCGACGTCTGGTGGGAGAGATGGACGGCATCGATGTCCTTCTTCAGCAGCTGGCCGTAGGTTTATGATTGTTTTTCCTTGGATATATGGTTGTGTAAGTTTTGTTTATCTTTTTTTGTAGATGGGTGGGTTTGTATATTTGTTTTGAATGTAGCTGGCTGGGTGGATGTTTGTTTCAGATGTGGATGGGTTGATGTGATTACTGAAGGTACTGTATTTTTTTTGTGGAAGCATGCATCTGTACTAGGAAAGACATATACCATAACTATTTTTAATAGGTATACAATACAGTACTGCAACCATTGCTGCCAGGCTGGTAAATTGATTGGAAGAAAAGCAGAATTGATAGTGTAACGAAATAGAAAATTAACTAGCAAAGGTGGTAGAGAAGAGGAATAGTAGGTTTTGAAGTAAAAATACAAAAACAAGGGTTAGTCCTGTGATATATATATATATAGTAATACTGTAATTTGGCATGAGTTCAGGAGTTAATTGCAATATTTTATAGCCCTTGGAGAACAATAGTGAATATTTCCTCTTGACAAGGAAAATACTTTAGTATAATTTGGTAGTACTGTATGTAGTTGGAAAATTGGAAATGTCTTTATCTGTCATTGAGTTAAAGGTTTAGAGGTGAAAGTGACTGATCTTTGGTTCTCTTTCAGGTATACAAGCGTCATGACCCAGCAAGCAATGAGGAACAGGAGATGATGGAAAACCTATTTGACACCCTTTCTTCCTGCCTCATGCTCGTGTCTAACAGAGACCTCTTTCTACGCGGTGAAGGCCTCCAGCTCATGAACCTTATGCTCAGGTAGCTCCCTCACATTTATAGTTCACTTTCATTTCAAGTAAGTCACTCACTCACTAACTTTTTGTTGATTGTCTGTATCACTCCTCATATTTTTCATTTTCCATACCTCTTACACTACTGTACTTGCCTGCCTCACCCCTTACACATAAATAAACATCAGTCCTCACCCATGTTGCATGTGATAGGAACTTACAATAAAAAATATTAGTAAATTGAATTACTGTACAGTACTGGTAAATTCTAATTTCGTATGTACGGAAATAAACAACAGCTCTGCTTTACATATTCTCTTTTGTGGCACCACAATCTGGTTTGATACAAGAATATGGCAATAATGCTACCCCCTAGAAGCAAAGCAAAAGAGATTATGGTACAAAATATGTAAAATTGGAGACATCTTATTTTTACCTTCATATTCTGAAAAATTTATAAATGGATTTTCACAAAACTAATTAAGTGAGCTGAAAGGATATGCACCAAGGAAGAAGTGATTAAAATTTGGTTATCATTGGTGACTGTACCTATAAACTATCACAAGTTTTTTGGAGTAGGGACCTTTTGGTGCAATGAAAGCTCAGTCTTGGCAGAGGTTTGTGGTCTCCAAATGCACTTCTAGTTTTATCCATTGCAATTTTTCTGTTGTTTTGATAGAAGAGTGTAATTAAAACCAGTGAGATCAAGACTAAACCCAGTGGTAAAAGACCAATTAATAGCTGTTTGGAAAGGCAACTCTGAAATCAACGACAGCAATTATAACACAAGTGCCAAATATAGCTGAAAATAACAAACTACACACACACAGTACCTATTGTAATGAGGAATTATATTTTTCATTCTCTTCCCTGGCAGAGCTTTGAATGAGCAGCCTAGCTCATAGAGTTTCCTTGTCCACTAAAAGAAATTATTGCATTACAGAGAGAAAAAGTTGTCAAGGAATGGAGCGTTGCGTGTGCTAGATCATGCATTGACCGGGCCGGAGGGAGGTGACAACTGTAATAAATTTGTGGAGATCCTTGGCCTCAGAACCATCTTCCCACTCTTCATGAAGACCCCAGCCAAACATGGAAACAAGGGGCTCACCAGAGATCAGGTAAGTAAAATATGGGACAAGCTTCATATTTATATTGTACAGTACTGTTACAGTTAAAAGCCATAATTTTTATAATCCAGTGTACAGTAGTATGGGAAGGTCAGGAAAGATATCAATTGATGTAATGTGTGCAATGGTTTGGTGTTTTTTTAGTGGTTACATAAATGATATACTGTGCAGTAGTCCCTTAAGATTTGTGGAGTTATATTACCGTATATGTTGGCATACAAAACAACTTTTGGCATTCTCAACTAAATTATCCTTGTATACTGTACTTTCAATAAGCCTTCCAGATTCCTTTCCTCCATCAGTTTTAACCAAATTTCATTCTACACTTTACTTGCATAATCCTTTGCAACTGCATAACTTTTGTCATTTCTCCACTATTACTCTTTTCTCTTTCACTTCTGCTCTGTTCGATATGCAGTACACCTTCTGAAACCGTTTACACGGTATGATCATATGAGGGAAATACACTGTATGGTGTCAACCAATGCTTACATACTGTATAACAATATATTAAGTTCAATTTTGATTATACTGTATATTAATTTATTGATAATATTTTAAATTACTCATGTATTCTATTTGTGACAGCACGAGGAGCATGTTGTCTCCATAATTGTGTCACTGCTGCGGAACTGTCGGCCCAACCAGCGTTCCCGACTCATCAACAAGTTCACCGAGAATGACCATGAGAAGGTCGACCGCCTCTTGGAGCTTCACTTCAAGTATTTGGAGAAGGTCTTGGCCACCAACTCTGCTCTGGAGGAACAAGCAAAGGTGAGAGGCTGTTCAGATTATCGGGTTGGGTTAGGGAAGGTTTGGTTAGTTTAGGAACAGTCCGAGGTTCAGTTTGGTAGCTACAGTCTCAATATTGCAGTTACAGAACTGTGTTTGCAAACCATTATTAATATTTCAGATGTTGCTTTTCTGCATGGGAACTTCGTTTAAGGTGATTCATGAGTGGACATTTCTCTCTAACAAATAACTAGGCTTCACCGGACATCACCATTTCTCCCACCTCACTTCCACAGGCAGAGAACCTTGATGAAGATGAGCAGTACCTGAGACGGCTGGATGGTGGACTGTTCTCACTGCAACTTGTAGACCACATCATGCTGGATGTCTGTGCCACGGGTCCTCCATCCATTAAGCGACGTGTCCTCAAGATACTCAATCTGCGCAATGCATCCGTCAAGACCATCAAAAATATCATGAGAGGTAACTGCTCTGGTATTATTACTGTTTGATATATTTGTTTACTTTAACTATTGTGAAAGAAATATACAGTGGGTTATTTTTTGGCAGAGTTGTCTTTCAGATACCTAAATATTCTCAACTTATACAGTGCTCTGAAAAAAATATTTATAAGTATTGCCATACAAGGTATTTACTGTCTTTTTCCATAAATGAAATAAATTTGCATAATGGAATTTTTTTTTTTTTTTTGTCAAACTGATTTGATAGTTGCTGTGGATTATTTTCAAATTGAATGATTATTAGAGATATTGTGGATCTTAATTTCCATCCCTTTCGTCAATTATTTCAGGTGTTTGAAAATCCCTCTCTCTTTGATTATTTTCTTTCTTCTTTGTCAGTCCTATGGAGCATTGGTGTATGAAAGCATTGCCTGTAAACATGTAGGCAGCACTTAAAATTGTTTTGCTTGGTCTTTGATCCAGAGTTGGTCACTTAAAGATCTTGCAGCTATCCTTCATTTCCTTAAAAGCTCTCTCTCTAGTTTAAAGTTAATTTTACTAATTCCAACATAATCTTTTGTCTTAGACGATTTACTTGTATTAATACCAGACAATTTAAAGGGTTACAAGGAAACCTGTCATTCAGGCACTTAAAAGCTTTAAATTTTTTCTCTATCTCATCCAGTGGCATGTAATCCTAACTACTGTACTCTTTCCATATTTATTTTCCTGTGAATAATTAGTCCCTTTTCCCTCCCACAGAGTATGCGAGTAACCTTGGAGAGAGCACCAATTCTGAATCACAAGCGGAGGAGCAGGACAGGATACTGGATATGCTAGACAAGTTCCAAAACACTTAATGTACAGTACAATCATGTTTGTTTATCTCCGCTCTATTTGTGTGTGTGTATACATGGAAAAATATATACAAGTGTCTATGCGAGTTTCGGTTGATAGTTGTGTGTTATGTTTTTCATGTTTGATCAGTGTGATATGAATGGATGAATGTAGGGATCTGTCTCGTAGTAAGTGCAGTACAGTAGTGTAGTTTGTAATGTAGAAACTAACCAAGTGATGACAGTTTACAACATAGTGATGCCATAGGCACTTCATGGCCCCATCATTCCAGTAATTGTCTTTGCAGAGCACATTATTATTCATACAAGCAGCCCATAGCTAGATGGAAAAATATACCACACTACATTTGAGGAGGATGAGTGGTGGTTTTACTACAGCCTCTTTAAATCCATATGAACTCCTCAGGTGGTGGTAATTTTGTACAATAAAAGTCAGAGGGAATGTCACCTTTCCAACCTGATGATAAGCTTTAAGATATTTATTGTGGTGAAGGAGACACAGTTAACTCTTCTGTCTCAATATAACAGAGATTCACAGATGCCTGAAGGCAATTTTGTTTTGAAATGCTTAAGTTTTTAATTATCTTACATTTGATTCTCTCAGATTTCCAAACACCTTTTTACAATATCTTACAGACTGCTGTCAATAATACAAAACAATTCCCATATATTAATTAAAAGAAAAGCACAGCCATGAATTGAATCATCATCAATGATATAGAGGAGTTGACCAGGAGGTTTTTCACTCAATCCATACCACTATTTTGAATGGGATGGTTATCTTGCCTTAAATGATATACTATAACTAAGGTAGCCCAGCCTCATGCCCCTTCATACCTCAATGGGGTTGTATAGGACATTTGATGTTAGTTACTGTTTACCTTACAAGTCATCATTTACAGTGTAGTTTGTATGACTAGTGATGGTGTACCTTTAATGGGATGCTGATACTGGCAAATTAGAGGCCACTGATCACTCCAAACTGTGCCCACAACACTGCTTTGATGAGTGTGTGTTTTTGGCATATTTTGGAAGATGTAAGAGCCTACAATTTGCCCACGTCATCACGGTCCCCTTAATTATCTATGGTAATAACCTATTTGTTATATTATAAATACACTCCCCATTAAAAAATTCTACAATGTTTCAAACAGTGTATACCTAACCTTAAGTGGAGAGTACCAGTACTGTACATTGGGAAATACATTATCCCAGTTTTTGAAGACATTGTTTTTGTTGGTACATCGTAGAGAACAGTATTTAGAAAACTACAGTATTATTATTGATTCTTTCAATACTTGTAATATACTGTGGTATTGTAGCAACTTTTAGTAAAATAATGACTTGTAATGAATAGATTTATACAAGTTTATTACTAACTTAGATTGGGGTAATCAGATGGTTGATTGTACAATAATTTGATTGAATTAACAGCAGGTAAGTGAAATTTATGATAGTTCTGTTACATAATGACTACCAATGACTATTGTGTCAGTAATTAATTCTAGTGATCATGTTTGCATTTGGCAGGGGTGAAAGGAAAAGATGCTCTCATTTATCATGTCTCTCTTGGAGTTCTCAATTAGAGAACAAAATATGCCCAAAAATCGTGGGAAAATTCCCTTTTTTTATTGCTTTGCTACATCCTGATATGGTGCAGGCAATTTGAGAAAATATAGAGACTGTGGCCGACTGATTTTGCTCAAAAACTCGCAGAATAATTGGAATTATTTAAACAATTAGTTACTGTATATAATTTTGGTGGGTCCAAGTCAAAGAAGGTCAGGAATAGATTTACCGGTATATGGCTCTGACCATATACAGTACTGTACTTTATTTGGTGTTTGCAAAGGTACCAGTACGGTATGCATTTCACCGAGTAACCCTCTCGTTAACTGTTAGTCATGAGTCATCTTTAGATAAATTAATGATACAGTTAGGTTGGTGATTGTACAGTCAATTAAAAAAACTATCAGGGCGGTGGGGCTCTATAATATCCTAAACAAACGCTATAGCTTGTGTTGTTCCGATAGCAGTCGTTGGAGGCATCAGAATGTTTCATGTGAGAAAAGAGTTTATGGACAGTCACGTCCATGTGTCTGGGAACAAAAGTCGACTATATGTAGATATGAACACACACACACACGCACGCACGTGCACACACACACAGATTATACATGGGCAAAAAGGCGACTGGACATACACACACACACACGCAGAATATACACGGGCAAAGAAAAAAATAATTCACACAGCTTATACACTGGCAAAAACCTTAACACACACACAGCACCAGCTTGGTGTGTAGGGTACAGACAGTATACAGTAAATGCATGCTGTAGTCAAGGATACACATATCATCTCCATCAAGTAATGAGCATGATTATGCAGCTCGTCGTATACTCTCATACTGTATGTACTACATTCGTGGACAATAAGTAAGTTACATGCCATCTTCTAATCAAACAATTTGTTTGATTTTTCCATATAGAAACGTAAACGACTGTACATACAAACAGACATAGCCTTATACTGAAGCATTTGGTTGTTCTTTATATGACTACAGTAGTTAGAAGCAGTACACACATACACACACACCACCTCATGATACCTTTTACAATGTTCTCTGGCTAACATTAGTAGTATATTATTATTATTCTCATTTGTGGAAAGTATATACAACTCTAGTTTACTTTATTATTATATTAGATGAGGAACCTTTGACTGATGTTGTCTCATCCATGTATTGTACCCAGAACTTAAGGTACCCTGTGATCATGTATGAGATGTTTGAAGGACTCGGTAACCTCCAAGATTCTGACTACATTACTAGGGTCCTTAATGTACAGTCATGATGGCAAGGAACAGAGAGTGTCCTTACTGTTGTTGCCACTGTAACGTGTTTGTTTGTCTGTCTGTCTGTCTGGTGGTAGTAAACTGTGATATACTATAACAGAGATTCATACTGTGGCTGTGTACATACGACGGTATGGTAAATATTGAAAGAATTACCGTTATCACGTACGGTTTTTCTACCTTCATTACCCACTTATTTATACCATTCTAAGACTATTTTTGGTAAATATTGAAAAAATTGCCGTTATCACGTACAATTTTTTCTACCTTTTTCCCACTTATTTAGACCATTCTAAGACTATTTTCTTCTATGGCATTTCCTCCGCAAATGCCCGATTTCAAAGATGGGGCATTTTGAAATTAGCCTGACCTTACCTGACCTTACCTAAGCTACCCTAGACCACAGCAGACTACCTTATAATGTGCACTTAGAGGATGAAGGAAACTTATAATGTGCACTTAGAGGATGAAGGAAACTTATAATGTGCACTTAATTGTTAACTAATTGGCGTGAGAGTTAATTAAGTCAGGAAACAAGACCAGATTAACAAAAATAATGGTGGTATGTTGGTTGGAATAGTTTGGAGGAATTAGCTGCTCAAGATATTCCAACACTGTATTACCCCCTTAATAAAAAAAGGAGGGGATATGTTCTGACACGAGCAAGCAGAAGGGGAGAGGAGGGGACGGGACGGGGAGTTTGTGGCTGATATTATTGTTTGTCCTGCTGGTACAGACTTCATTACACGTATGTACACTCGATCAAAAAAGTATCGCGCATTTCCCTCGTGAAACATTCTGACACCTAAGACGATGGCTACTGAAAACGAGCTTGTTTATCATGAGCTGTAGCGATCATTTACAGAACCATCGGACCCCACCTGCGCGATACTTTTTTGATCCAGTGTACAGTAGGCTAGACTCGCAATCCAAAAAAAAATCCAATCCATTCCGTCTGTTCTCTTGTATTTCGAGTACAGTTTGAAATATTTATAAACAAAACCCTGAAATATTTGAAAACTGCAACAATTAATTTCGCTGCAATAATATTCACACGGTATTTCCAGCCAATGTTTAACCATTTTAGTGGCTGTATTCACCCGCCTTTCTTTAATTCCTCCTTCTCTTTCCGTGTAGTAATGATGCCCGTTGTAAATAAATAAACTATAACTGTGTCCATTCCCTCATGTTGTGAAAAATGTACAAGTGGATCTATCTTTTATCTTTATATATTCTTTCTTGCTGGCATCATTATCATCATCTTATCGGTCGAATACATTTCCTACGATTCTTGGGACAACCGAGTTATTTTGGCACATATGGGTGGGTTTTCATTTAGGTGTAAGCCTGTATGGGGAAGGGGAAGTTAGTTAGGGAGAGGGCAGAATGACATGGAAGAGATGGAAATGAGGGAATGGAAGGCAGTGAACGAAAAGGAAAGGGAAGGGAAGGGCGTGAAAAACGAGGATGAAAGGAAGGGAAGGAAGTGAATAATTAAGGAAGTAGGGAACATAGCCAGGAATAAGGGAGGGGAAGGAAAGGAATAAAGTAGGGAAGGGAACATAGCCAGGAAGAAGGGAGGGGAAGGAAGTGAATACAGGAGGGAAGGGAACATAGCCAGGAATAAGGGAGGGGAAGGAAGTGAAATAAGGAAGGAAGGGAACATAGCCAGGAATAAGGGAGGGGAAGGAAGTGAATAAAGAAGGGAAGGGAACACAGACAGGAAGAAGGGAGGGGAAGGAAGTGAAATAAGGAGGGAAGGGAACATAGCCAGGAAAAAGGGAAGGGAAGGAAGTGAATTAAGGAGGGAAGGGAGCACAGACAGGAAGAAGGGAAGGGAACATAGCCAGGAAGAAGGGAGGGGAAGGAAGTGAAATAAGGAGGGAAGGGAGCATAGCCAGGAAAAAGGGAAGGAAAAAAGTGAATTAAGGAGGGTTGAAGGAAGCACAGTTAGGAAGAAGGGAAGAAAATGGACAAAGGAGGGAAGGGAAGGAAATAAATAAAAGAGGGAAGGGAGCAAGCACTGTTAGGAAAAAGGGAAGAGGAGAAAGTGGATAAAGGAGGAAAGGGAAGGGAACAAACATGCACAGTTAGGAAAAAGGGAAGGGGTGGAAATGAATAAAGGAGGGTAGGTAAAGGAATGAATAAAGGATGGAAGGGACCTCAGCCAGTTAGGAAAAAGGGAAGAGATGGAAATAAATAAAGGTGGGAAGGTAAAGGAAGGAATGAATAAAGGATGGATGGAAACACAGCCAGGAAGAAGGAAAGGGAAGGGAATAAAAAAGAAGGAAGGACGATAGGAAGTGGATAAAAATTACAGAAGGGAAGGGAAAGCAGAGAGTGGTATATAATAATGAACGTTGGCAATGTATCAGGAATGAGTGTGTGCGCGCGTGGCATCACACAAGACGTTAATGAAGGTCCCTCCCTAGCTTATCCATGTGTGTGTATGTGTGCCGGGTAGTCTGATCATATGCAGTCATACTAGTAGGAATGGACATCGCGTCAAGAGGTTCCCCCCCCTACTCAACACAACTACAGTTCCTTCCTTGCTTGCTTCCTGCTTCTAGATCTTGGGAGTGACAACAAGATGAACTGACCACACATATACACACACGCACTTTTCATCCCGTCATATATAGTTCAAGTCTGTGTGATTCGTTATAGTGAACTGTATATAGATAATAACATGATGTGGGCTTTATACAGTAGTGAACTGTTTGTAAATAATAACTTGGTGTGTGCTCTTTAGTGTGTTGTCATTCGTACTGCTGAAAAAGAAAGAAAAGTGTGTGTCGTGTTAGAAAAAGTTATATACTGTATTATATTGTGCGTGTGTGGTTAAATATAAAATTTCCTCGCCATTCACTCTGGACAAGGAAAAGAAATAATGCATGTGTGAGTGAAGAATAGAGAGAGAAAAAAATACTGTAAACTTCGCACTGATGAAATTCCTATAATATAAAGAAAAGGTCCGATATTGAAAAGCACAGAGTGTGAAGTATTACCACAACCAACAACAACAACAACAACAACAACATCA
>JAWQEG010003545.1:0-36207 GCA_033782935.1 Petrolisthes cinctipes | reverse complement strand
CACACTAATCACACAACACCACAACACCACGAACTCACGACAACACAAACACACCATCCACTCTACTCGATCAATACACTTACCCATCACACTACACTAACCACAACACACTAATCACACCACACAACACTACTACAACACACTAATCACACCACACGACACCACCACAGCACACTACCACACAATCATACCACTAAAACACACTACCACACAATCATACCACTACACCATCACACATACACCACCACAACACACTAATCACACCACATAACACTACCACAACACACTACCCACACCATACCACGCCACACCACACCACACGACACCACCACAACACACTATCAACACCACAACATACTAATCACAACACAAACCACCACCACCACCACGTCACACAAACCACACAACAACAAAACCACCACAACAACACACTATCACACCACACGACACCACCTCACATTACTCACGATTACACCACCACCACCACCACCATACCACACTACACCACACCACACCCCCTAGAAACCTGCAGGACAAGTCATGGTCTCTGCTCTGTGTCCTGGTAAGTTGACCTGCACATATTTCTTCACACAGCCTGATAAATTAGCCTACATGTTCTACAGGCGGCTTTACCCTACCTTGTCCTGCCTTAATTTACCCTGTCCTCCTCTGCCCTACCATGTCTTGCCCTGCCATGCCTTGTCCTACCCTGTTCTGTCTTTCCCCTGCCCTAGTCCAGGTTGATGCCCTAGCCCTACCCTGCCCTACCTACCCTATCCATGCCATGTCCTGTCCCCCTATCTTGCCTTTTCACCAGAACCCATTACCACACTTTACCTTCACCCATCTCATGTGACCCTAGCTTACCTTATCTCTCCCCTTCCCCCCCTTCCTCCTTCACTTCTTCCCCACCCCTCCCCTTCCTCCTTCACTTCTTCCCCACCCCTCCCCTTCCTCCTTCACTTCTTCCCCACCCCTCCCCTTCATCCTTCCTTTCTCCACTCTTCTATCCCTCCTTCCATTCTCCCCTCTATCTTTCCTCCTTCCATTCTCCCCTCTTCTTTCCCTCCTTCCATTCTCCCCTCTTCTTTCCTCCTTCCATTCTCCCCTTTTCTTCCCTCCCTCCTTCCCTTCTCCTTCCTTCCTTTCTCCCCTCTTCTTCCCTCCCTTCTCCTCCTTCCTCCATTCCATTCTCCTCTATTCTTCCCTCTCTCCTTCCCTTTCCCTCCTCCATTCCTCCCCTCTCTTCTTTTTCGTCCCGTTCCATTCTCCCCTCTTCTTCTCTCTCTCCTTCCCTTTCCCTCCTCCATTCCTCCCTTTCTTCTTTTTCTTCCCGTTCCATTCTCCCTCTTCTTCCCTCTCTCCTTCCCTTTCCCTCCTCCATTCCTCCCTTTCTTCTTTTTCTTCCCTTCTATCATCCCCTCTTCTTTCCCACTCTCCCCCTGAAGACAGGACATAACCAAATTACAAATGACAGATACAGAAATTGAAATAAAAGTTTACACATCATCAAACCTGAAGAAAAGTTTACAAGATACAGTTTAGAATTAAAATTAAAAAGATAAGCCTCATCTCTCTCTCTCTCTCTCTCTCGTCTCTCTCTCTCTCTCTCTCTCTCTCTCTCTCTCTCTCTCTCTCTCTCTCTCTCTCTCTCTCTCTCTCTCTCTCTCTCATAGCCTTTGTTGTTAGTATGAGACGTAAATCAAGGTAATCTAAAAGTGTGATCACATTATTTATACGGTTATATCCCCATCTCTCTCTCTCTCTCTCTCTCTCTCTCTCTCTTCTCTCTCTCTCTCTCTCTCTCTCTCTCACACACACACACACACACACACACACACACACACACACACACACACACACACACACACACACAAGGCCTCCCTCCTATATACTATCCATACTCTTTGATCTATGGTGTGTGTGTGTGGCGTGTGTGTGTGTGTGTGTGTGTGTGTGTGTGTGTGTTCATTATAAATAGACGTGAATATACAACTATGTATATAATTAAATAACTACATTATCATATTTTTTCCTTGCCACTAATTCTGCTTCTTATAATTATTCTCTGTCTTTCTCCCTTTTTTTTTATAACTCTCCTCCCTTGTCTCCTTTACTCATTATTTTTCTTCATCCTCTTCTTCATCAATTTCTTCCTTTTAGTTCTCTTCTGTTTCTCCATCCATCTCTCCTTTTTTATTTCCTTCCTTCTTTTGATTCCTCCTGTATTTTATCATCCTTGTATGTTCCTTCTATTTATTGCTATTTCTTTATTCACCTCTCCTCCTCTTTCTCTTCTCTTTTCCTCCTCCTCCTCCTGCCTCCCTCCTCCTCCTCCTCCCTCCTCCCTCCTCCTCCTCCTCCTCCTCCTCCTCCTTCGTGTGTGTGTATCCGGGAAGGGAAGCCCAGCATTTAAAATTATAGGCTTGTTGTTGTTGTTGTTGTTGTTGTTGATGTCGTTACCTTGATAATAATTGTGGTCAAACCATCTATCCATCTGTCTATCCGTTAATCTATCCATCCCATCTATTTATCTATCTATCTATCTATCCATACATACATACATCTATTTATCCTTCTCTCTACCCATCCTTCTGTCTATCCATTCATCCATCCATCCATCCATCGTATATTTGTTCAATCATCTATCCATCCATCCATCCATCCATCCATCAATCGTATATTTGTTCAATCATTTATCATCCATCTATCTGTCTATCCATCGATCCATTCAACCATCCATCCAGCTCTCCCTCATCAATCAATCTATCCACTCATCCACTCATCTATCCATCAATCAGTTAATCAATCTATCCATCCTTCCAATCATCCATCTATCATTTATTTGTTCATCCATCTATCCATACATCCAACAATCCAACTATCCATCCACCCATCCATCAATCAATCAATCAGTTAATCTATCTATCCATACTTCCAATCATTCATCTATCCATCCACCCATCCATCAATCATTTAATCTATCTGCCCATCCTTCCAACCATCCATCCAACCATCCATCTATCATCCATCCATCCATCCATCCATTATTTATTTTGTTCATCCATCTATCCATCCATCAATCAATCAATCAATCAATCCATCATTAATTTATTCATCCATCCATCCATCCATCCATCATTTATTTGTTCATTCATTCATCTATCCATCCATCCATTCATCCATCTATCATCCATTCATCCATCTATCCATCTATCCATCCATCAGTTAACCTATCTATCCATCCTTCACAAACCATCCATCCATCCATCAATCATTTATGTTGTTTATCCATCTATCCAATCCATCTATCCAATCCATCCATCACTTATTTGTTCATCCATCTATCCATCCATCAGTTAACCTATCTATCCATCCATCCATCCATCCATCCAATCATTTATTTGTTCATCCATCTATCCATCCATCCATCCATCACTTATTTGTTCATCCATCCATCCATCCATCAGTTAACCTCATCTATCCATCCTTCCAACCATCCATCCATCATCAATCAATCAATCATTTATTTGTTCATCCATCTATCCATCCATCCATCACTTATTTGTTTCATCCATCCATCTATCCATCCATCAGTTAACCTATCTATCCATCCTTCTCAACCATCCATCCATCCATCAATCAATCACTTATTTGTTCATCCATCCATCCATCCATCCATCCATCACTTATTTGTTCTCATCCATCTCATCCATCCATCCATCATCCATTCATCTATCTATTCATTTTTCAAGCCTCTCGTGTTTCTTAATTTTCAGGTTCCATGCATTATATTTTCAGGTTGTCCCCTGTGTTGGAGGAAAGGGAGACAAAAGAGGAGAAGGGAAGAAGAGGAGGAGGAAGAGGAGGAGGGGAAAGAGTAGGAAGTGATAGGAGGAGAGGAGGAAGAGGAGGGGTGAGGAGATAAAGTAAGAGGTGGTGGAGGAGGAAGGGAAGGGAGAAGAAGGGTGAGGAGGTGGAGGAGAAAGAGTAGGAGGAGGAGGATGGGAAAGGAGTATTAAGTGGAGGAAGAGGAGGAGGGGAAAGAGTAGGAAGGTGAAGGAGGAGGAGGAAGAGGAAAAGGAGGAAAAGAGAATAGGTGAGAAGAAGGGTGAGGAGGAAGAGGAGAAAGAGTAGGAGGAGGAGGATGGGAAGGGGAGAAGATGGGTGAGAGGAGGTGGAGGAGAAGAAAGAGTAGGAGGTGGTGGAGGAAGAGAGAGGAGAGAGTAGGGGGAGGAATTAACAAGGCCTAAGCAGATGTTGAGAGAGAGAGAGAGAGAAGAGAGAGAGAGAGAGAGAGAGAGAGAGAAGGGTAGGAGGAAGAAAGGATGGAAAGGAGGAAGAGGAAAAAAAGAGATAGGAAAGCATTCTTCCCTCTCTCTTCCCTCTTTCTCACTCTCACACACATCTTCCCTCCGTTCCTTCCTTCCCTCCCTCCCTTCCTTTATTAAAAAAATTTCCCTTTTACTAATGATATGCAAGGAAGGTGTGAAGTTTGCAACACAAAATCCTTATAAAAATTCATTGGAAAATCAGAAGCCTATGGAATTATTAATAAAATGGAGGGAGGGAAGGAGGGGGGTGGGTGGTTTATTATGATGGGGGTGGGGGGGGGAGAGGGGGGAGGGGGGGGTTAATATGATGAGGGGAGAGGAGGAGAAAGAGAGTATATAGTTTTAAGCACGGAGAGAGGAGAGAGAGAGGAAATGAAAGAAGGAACAAGGAGTAGGAATAACGAGAGAGAGAGAGAGAGAGAGAGAGAGAGAGAGAGAGGAGAGAGAGAGAGGGAGAATCGTAAATTGTGAGTGAGGAAAGAAATTAAAAAGGTGTGAGTCGTGTTATTAATGGTCTCAGCTGGACACCTGCCACACTGCTCTCTCTCTCTCTCTCTCTCTCTCTCCTCTCTCTATCTCTCTCTCTCTCTCTCACAGATTTTCACTCCCAGTTCTTTTACCTTCCTTCATTTCTCTTCATGTTTCTCTTTCTCGTCCTTCTCGCTCTCTTCCATATTCCCCTCCCTTCCCCAGAGAGAGAGAGAGAGAGAGAGAGAGAGAGAGAGAGAGAGTGACACAACCAGTTGATTGCTATTTGCGATAACCACACAATGTGACACTCCCTCTTCTCTCCCTCCCTCTTTCTCTCTCACACTCCTCACTCATTCAGTCTCCATCTCCCATACATCTCTCTCTCTCTCTCTCTCTCTCTCTCTCTCTCTCTCTCTCTCTCTCATGTACTACAATTTTGAAGGATGTATTAAGATATATATATTTTTTTTTTCTGTGTTTTTTTAATTGTTTCTTTTTCGTTTCTTTTACAGCCTCCCTGGGGGTCCCTGGTCTCAAGCTCTCCACACAGGTCAGTACACACACACACACACACACACACACACACAGCACACACACACAACCCAACCCAACCCAACCCGACCAACTAACCGACTGACTGACCTAACCTAACCCAACCCAACCCAACCAACCAACCGACTGACTGACCTAACTAAACTAACCCAACCCAACCCAACCAACCGACCAACCAACCAACCGACTGACTAACCTAACCTAACCTAACCTAATTAGGGGCCTGTACAATGAGTGAGTTTGTAGTGTACCATAATATAGGTCGATTTTCTTTGATTGAGTGTGTAACCATTCTCTAATTATCTGCCTGCCCTGTATTGGGATTCATATTACCATTACATTCCTTCATGCAGATAGCCTATGCAATTTCTTTCAGCATATTCTCTTTGCCATTTTGTGTAATATCAGTGTCTGCATAATCATGCAAAATTTCCTGTATACAACATATGTATTATACATTTAATACCATAACCAAATACTCTTAGCTTTGTTAACGTCAGGTCCGCAGTAAATTGTATATAGTGTTAACTTTTTTTGACATTAAATCATTGGGAACTATACACTGCATCTCTCTCTTCCTTGAGCCCTTCAACAAGAGAGTTATAGACACTAGCACTTCTACTAAAGAGAGTTATAGACGCTAGCTCCTTAGGCTGAGAAGTTGTAGTGGAGAAACCCTGACAGCGGCCCTTACACAGGAGTCCTTCTTTAGGTAGCAGCACAACTTATAGTTGGTGGCTACAACTCGCACCACACCACCAACAAGTTGACTGACTGACCTATCCCAACCTAACCTAACCTAACTAACGCCTGTACATTGAGTGAGTTGAATGAGTGACACAGCACTCTGTGGAGGGCTGTTGATACAGGGTGATTCAGAAATGCGTGCCGAAAATCCGCAGGTGTATCCTGCACATAATTGAATGTAAATTAGTCAATAACGATTTTGGAAATTCTCAATAGTTTATAAGTTATAGTGCCTTCAAGGTTTGAAGAGTGTGTTTTAAATCTAGGGATTGTACCATAATCTTTCAGACACCGTGTGAAATTACTTAACTCCCATGAAGGCATTGGAAACACAGTAAAAGTTACTAAAGAATATGACAAAAGCTGTAGAGTGTACAGTCACAGCAAAATTACCAGGGACAGAGTTTCAGGGATTATGGTACAATCCCTAGATTTAAACACACTCTTCAAACCTTGAAGGCACTATAACTTATAAACTATTGAGAATTTCCAAAATCGTTATTGACTAATTTACATTCAATTATGTGCCAGGAATACACCTGCGGATTTTCGGCACGCATTTCTGAATCACCCTGTATAGTGCTGGATTAGAGAGAGAGAGAGAGAGAGAGAGAGAGTAGGAGAACGGTGTGATATATTTCTTTCCTTCCTCTCTCTCTCTCCCTCTCTCTCTCTCTCTCTCTCTCTCTCTCTCTCTGCAATTTTCGCGAAGAGAATAAATACCTCAAGGCGATGATTTGAGAGAATTTAGATGGGAGGGGAAGATGGAGAGAGGAGTAAAGGGTGGGTAGGGAAGAAATGGAAGGGAAGGGGGGAGGGGAGGTGGGGAAGGGAGGCAGGCCAGGCTATTGTGATGATGGGAAATATTGGAAGGGAAGAAAGGGAGGGAGAAAGGGAGAGAAGAAAGATAATGGGGGAAGAGGGAAGTGGAAGAGGAGAGAAAGATATGAGAAAAGAAGTAATGATAATAATGGAAGGGATAATGAGAAAAGGAAAGAAGAAGGAATGAGAGAAGGAAATAAAGGAGAGAAAGTTGGAAGAGGTGAATAAGATAAGATAACAGAAGAAAGAGACAATAATAGAAGGATGGAAAGAAAGAAGGAAATGAAGGAAAACAGGAATAAGTGAGGATAGTATAAAGGAAGGAAGGAAGGAAGAAACGAGGGAGAGAAATGAAAGAGAAAATATTGTGAGATGGGGAGTGTTAATACCGTAGAGTTTTATAGGCTAATGGATAAGAGTGTGTGTGTGTGTGTGTGAGAGAGATGGAGAGAGATGGAGAATGTGTGTGATGTGTATGAGAGAGAGAGAGAGAGAGAGAGAGAGAATGTGTGTGATGTGTATGAGAGATAGAGAATGTGTGTGATGTGTATGAGAGATAGAGAATGTGTGTGTGTGTGCCTTCTTTCTCCCTTTCTGTCTCTCCCTCATATTATCATCTCTCTCTCTCTCTCTCTCTCTCTCTTCTCTCTCTCTCTCTCTCTCTCTGTGTGTGTGTGTGTGTGACAGCTCTGGAGTATTACTGGTCGAAAGTAAACATCTACCCTCTTATCACCCCATCCCTCCCCTCCCTCTCCCCCCCTCCCTCTCCCTCCCTCTTTCCCTCTTTGTCCCTCTCTTCCTCCTTTCCTTCCGTCCTCTCTCTCTCTCTCTCTCTCTCTCTCTCTCTCTCTCTCTCTCTCTCTTCTCCTTCCATATTCACCACCCCTCCCTCTCCTTTCCCCCCCCCATCCCCTACCCCTCCCCCTCCCCCTCCCCCCCCATGAGTAAACACGGTGTAGGGGTGCAACACGATAGGGGAGGGGGAGGGGGAGGGAGATTAATGGGGGGGAGGAGGAAGGGGAGAAAGAGAGAAAGGAAGAAAATAGAAGAAGAGGGAAAGGAAAGAGAAAAGAGAGAAATGGAGAGAATAAGAGAAGAGAAATATGTTGGAGAGAGAGGGAGGAAAGAAAGAGAAAGGGAGAGAAAGTGAAAGAAGAGAGAAATGGAGAGGGAGGAAGGAGAGAGTGAAGAGAAAAAAGAATAAATAAAGGAAGCAAATAGCAGTGAATAGAATGAAAACTGAAAGAAGAATGAACACTAAATAATAAAAGAGGTGAATAAAGAGTAAGAAAGAAGTAATAAGTGATAGAACATGGAAATAACGAAAGCTTAAAGGAAGGAAGGAAGGAAGGAAGGAAGGAAGGAAGTGACATAAAGTGAAAGGTTAAAAATATATGATAAAGAAAAGAATGATACAAAAAATAATGATAGAGAGAGAGAGAGAGAGAGAGAGAGAGAGAGAGAGAGAGAGAGAGAGAGAGCGAGAGGCAATAAATCACTAGAGAAATGTTTAAATAAAAGAGAGAGAGAGAGAGAGAGAGATAGAGAGAGAGAGAGAGAGATAGTTTATTATGTCACGCCTCACAATATCACTCTGTTTGTTTCATTGTTTGCCTGTTTGTCTGAGTGAAGTGATGGGGGGGGGGATGGGGAAGGAGTAATGAATCGCCTGTGAGAGAGAGAGAGAGAGAGAGAGAGAGAGAGATGTACTACAATAGATAGACAGACATACAGACAAACAGACATTTAAACAGATACTAACATACACACACACACACACACACACACACACACACACACGGAGTTAATTGTCGCGTGGAGGGTTAATAAAAGGATAAGTAGGAGGGGGGTAGGGGGGAGCTCTCGAAAGGGGCGGAGGTGGGGGGGGGATAAAGGGTGGTGAGGTTGGGGGGGATAATCAGATAATTCAACACTTTAACCAAACATCAATATTCTCCTCTCTCTCTCTCTCTCTCTCTCTCTCTCTCTCTCTCATAATATTACTTTTTTTCTTTTGTAATATTACTTTCTCTCTCTCTCTCTCTCTCTCTCTCTCTCTCTCTCTCTCTCTCTCTCTCTCCTCTCTCTCTCTCTCTCTCTCTCTCTTCAATTATCCATAATTATTCGTCTGCAGTTATTCTTCCTCATTATTTTGTATTTAATATTAATTATGGTTTCCTTTTTATTCGGTCACTTAAAAAACAAAACAATAAGAGTGAACCTTTGTGGGACATCATTTGTTGTGCATCATTATATTACCAATAAGTATCGTTTTCACATTTCTGAGAACGAATTTGAGTGAAACATTATGGGTACTGGTAATTTAATGAAGAGGGTATATAATTAATTCACTTTGGTTACATTGGAGTGCCCTGCTGATTCCTCCAAAGTGCAGGAAACAGGACCAGATGAACAAAAATAATAAAAATGGTGTTCTTTCTATTACTTGGAATAGTTTGGAGGAATCGTTTGCTCCAGATTTACCAACACTGTACTTCAACCTTAATTAAATATATCTTAATTATATATATAAATTAGTATATCTAGGAAGTGTTTTGATCTAAGACATGTGGAAGAACCGTATTGAAAAGTACAGGAAAGAATAATTATAAAGAGAATGGTAATATGAAAGAATAGAAAATAGAGAGAAAAAGGAATTATGTTTGAATGTATGGCAGTGAGAATTTGGTGGAAGATTTTGGTCTATGGCGAGTGTATCCCGTAGATTTTCTCGTATGTGTGTGTGTGTGTGTGTGGGTGTGTGTAATAATAATAAAATAATAATAATAAACGGTTTAATTGACATAGTGAAGCCCTGGGGGTGAAAATATACAGAGGTGAGACAATGTAAAAAAATGGTATAGTATGTGTTATGACATATTATACATACACAAATATATACATATAGATCTTGTTACGCGTGCCTGAATTATTATTTGATTTGTAAGTATTGCTATCCTATTAATTGACTGTAGCTGTGAGTGTGGGAACCGAGACTTACATCCGGTTGTGTTGTGTCCGAGGATAGCTCATCTATTTCACTCCATTTTCTTTGTGTATTTTTGTCATAAGGTCGAGAGTGTCGTGGTCTGTTATGTTTTCTAGATTCGTACGCATCCCCCCCCCCCCTTTTGCAGGTGGCCGAGGGAAGATTGTCCGTTTTAATTTCTATTGACTTCCAATAGTTGTAGAAACGGGAACGTATGCGTGATGTGTGCTTAAGTCTGCATTAACGGAACAGTTCGGAGACACGCCTATAACTCTGTTGTAACATGATCACTTTTCTTTTTGGAGCCAACAGTATATAAGCGCGGGGGTTAGGCCTGTGGTGTTTGGATACCAGTGGAGATTGGGACGACAAACTAGTGTGTGTTTTGTAAGTGAGTGAGTGTTGTGAGATTCGGGACAAGACACGCATAACGTATCCGATAAGTAGAAATGTTTTACTTCTACATTTTTCTCACAGTGAAATAGGATCACTCTCTTATAAATTGATATTGCTATTATTATTATTATTATTATATATATTTGTGCATTGATATTTCTACTATTATATTATTACGTGTATGTTGTGATGCATTGATGTTCTTTTATTATATATGCCAGTGATGTGCTATCTAACCATTATTATTGAGTGATTAATTCTGTGGTTAAGTGTACCTAGTGCTTTGCGTTATTGATGTGTGGTTATTGAAGTGATGGTACAGTGGTAGTGATTTATTGAGTGATTATTGCTGGTGCATTATTTAATCTGGGAACTTTGTCTCTTATTCTGTCATAGTTGGGAATCCTGATTTCATTTATTAATTCTTTCAGTGTTAATTGTTTGTCTTTGTGTTCGTTCATATTGTCAATATATTATAGAAAGTCAGAGTAGTTTCTCTATCATTTTTATTCATTATATCCATACCTGGGTATATGTTTGGATGGTCTCTTTGGGTCGTGTTAACATTCTTTAATATATAGGCTGGGTTTGTACTTTTACTTACAATTCATAACTTTATTAGTCAGATACCTGCCACCCAGTGCTACTTTATTCTGTTGATAACTAACGTCGGGGCAAGTCTAGTTTAGCGACTAGTACAGTACCGTATCTCTACCCTCCGTCCGTAACAATCTACAGCTATGTACAATTGCCTGCCCTTATAACTGGTACAGGACTAGAGGACTGACAACGCTGAATGTACCAGTTATAAGTGCTGGCAACTGTACATATGGGATAATGGGATAGTTATTTATTGTTGATAATATTTACAAGAGTATGTATTGGGCTGTTCTTATACCTCTTCCCCCCCCCCCCTCCCCATCCTTTCCCCCTTCCTCTCCCTTCCCCTCTACTCCCCATCCTTTCCCCCTTCCTCTCCCTTCCCCTCTACTCCCCATCCTTTCCCCCTTCCTCTCCCTTCCCCCCCCTCCCCATCCTTTCCCCCTTCCTCTCCCTTCCCCTCTACTCCCCATCCTTTCCCCCTTCCTCTCCGTTTCTCTCTACACCCCCACCCCTCCATTCTCACTCTTCCTCTCCCTCCCCCCTCACCACACCCATCCTTTCCACCCCCTCTCCCCTCCCCCCTCACCACACCCATCCTTTCCACCCCCTCTCCCCTCCCCTCCCCTCCCCCCTCACCACACCTATCCTTTCCACCCCCTCTCCCCTCCCCTCCCCCCTCACCCCAACCAATGATACCACATAAGAGGGGTGTCCCAAGGGATTCGAACCCCCCTATGATCTAATAAACAAACACCCCCTTTATTTTTATCTTCCCTTCTTTCTCTTTTCTTTTTATTTTCCTTATTTTTCCCTTATTTTTCTTTTTCTTATTCCCTTCTATTTGTTTTCCTTATTCCCTTCTTTTTCTTTCTTTTCCCCTCTTTCTCTTTTATTCCCTTTTTTTCTCCTTTCCCCTCTTTCTCTTTCCCTTCTTTTTATTTTATTTTTTATTATTGTTCCTCTATCTCTTTTCTTTCCTCCTTACTTATTATCTTTCTCTTTTTCCCCCTTTTTTTATTTTTCATTATCCATTTTCTCTATTCCCTTTTTCTTTTCCCTTCTTTATATTTTCCTTTCCCACTTTTTCTCTTCTCTTTTCCCTCTATTTTTCATTTACTTCCTCCTTATTTTCTTTCCTTTCCTTTTTTTTCTTTACCTGCCATCTTTCTTCCTATTCTTTTCCCCTCTCTCTCTCTCACACACACACACACACACACACACACACACGCACGCACGCATCTCATTATTTTCATTTTGTCTCGTCTTTTTCAATCCTTCCTTTATATCTCTTCTTTCTGCCTCGTTTATTTCCATCATTCGCTTCTTCCTCTCTTCATCCATTATCCATCCATCCATCCATCCATTCTTACTTCCTCAATATCTATCTCTCCTTCCTTCCCTCCCTCCCTCCTCTCTTCCTCCTTCCTTCCTTCCCCAGAGTAAAACAATAACTCATTTTTCCTCTCCTCTTCCTCCCTCCAACCCTCCCTTACTTCCCTTCCTTCCTTGTTCCCTCCTTCCTTCTTACCTTCATTCTTCCTCCTTATTCTTCATTTCTTCCTCTTTTCCTTCCTTCCCTCCTTCCTTCTCTTCCTCCCTTATTCCCTCCTTCTTTCCTACCTTCATTCTACCTCCTTATTCTTCATTTCTTTCTCCATCCCTCCTTTCTTCCTCCCTTGTTCCCTCCTTTCCTACCTTAATTCTTCCTCCTTATTCTTTTTCCATCCCTCCTTTCTTCCTTCTTCCCTTCCTCTCTTCCTCCCTTCCTTCCTTCTTTTTTTCTTTCCCAGAGTATAACAAGAACTCATTTTCATCTCCTCTTCCTCTTTACAGCCTCGACTTTTTTCCTTCCGTCTTATCCCACAGTTTGGTTCAAAATTTTCTCATTCTGGTGGTAAGAGGAGAAAGAAGGAGGGAGGAGTGAGGAGGGAGAGAGGGAGGGAAGGAAGGAAGGAGAGGAATTGGTGGGGAGAGAGGGAGGGAAGAGAAGAGGTTGACGTAAAAGGAGAGAGAGAGAGAGAGAGAGAAGTGGAAAATGAAGGATGAGAGGCAAACAGGAATGAGAGGAAGGTAGGAAAAGGAATGGAGGAAAGGGAGGGTAGCTAGTGAGATGATGGGAAGGAGAGGAAGAGGAGGAAAATGATGGATAAGGAGAGGTGAAGAGAATATTGATTACAGGGGAAACAAGAGAGAGAGAGAGAAATATATATATATATATGTGTCTGTGCGTGTATATATGAGAGAGAGAGAGAGAGAGAGAGAGAGAGAGAGAGAGAGAGAGAGAGACCCCCTTCCCTGTTCACTACTGTTGGCTTTGCTCAGTAACTTGTGATTTGTCCTAGTGTTCTCCTGGGATGCATTAAGGCTGGATTGTATGAATAAAACAAATTATTACCTCTACACGCCATCTCTCGGTGTTACACTCTCTCTCTCTCTCTCTCTCTCTCACGGGACCAGTATCAGTGTGGGTAGATTTTAAGGATTATATAGTTGTTTTTTCTTTTAGTTACTTCTGAACACTTGAACAGTTTGGATACCATACCCTGGGGGGAATAGGGGGCGGGGGTAGGTTTGGCTAACTTTGTTTGTAGGCTACCTTACACTAACGCGAACTAGGATCTGTCCAAGGCACGTCCGTTCACCACCACTCCCAAACAGTGTGTGGGTAGCTGTTGATCTGGGCCATGGTAACGGGCTTAATGAAACCTCTGTCCAGTGACGGAACATAAAAAATAAAAAATAAATACACATCAAACCTTACAGTCTGAGTGTGTAAAAGATATTCAATCACATGAGTGTGTGTGTGTGTTAAAATGGTGTATTCAATTTCAATCACTTTGCCAGTGTGTATGTGTGTGTATAAAAGGTGTATTCAATCACCTGCCAGTGTGTGTATTGAACACCTGAATAATTAATTAACCCTTTACCTTTCACAATGTGTTAGGTTTACGCCACTTTAAGGGTATTCTCAGGAAGCGAGGTGTGATGGAGCTCGGTGGTTTAGGCCGGAAAATTTTACGGAACACATAAGGTGCCCACTTCCTTAAGGACAACAAAGTGACGTTGAACAGAATTAAGGCTCCCACTACCAACAATGAAATTGAAGTATACCTGCGTATCTTAACCAAACCCTTTACTTTATCATTCCAAGAACTGGGAAAGGACTCTATCCTTGCCTTGATCAGAGCAAAGGGTGTTTCGTAGTTCACCTACACGGCCAACTCCACCGCTAGGAGGGCACCCGTCCCACTGTGTACTTCCAACTTTATCATATCGTCACTTTCATCTACAGGTGTTGCTGCCCTTAGCATGGGACCTTCGTAAGCCTGACTGAAGGAGAACCCCAATAAATTAAAAAATTCGTAAATTGTCAATAGATTTGCACTGAGAGTCTTACATATTTGGTATCGTCGAATCCATGAACCACTTGACCCATAGTAATCCACTTTTTTTCCATCATAATGCACTTGTGATTTATGGTAGAGAAAATTCATGTCAGATATAGTGAAGGTAGTGGGGGGTGTGACTGGAAATACTGGTGGGTCATTGGCTAAGTCTTTTAGAAAGGTTATGGGTCTTAAAAACTCAGTTAATTCCTTTTTATAAATTGCCTTTTTCTCAGTTCCAAGGTAATACCGGACCGCAAGGCTCTAGACATGAATCACATAAAATACAGGAAGAACATATTCAAATCCTTTCACATAAGGCATTCGCATCCCCCACTGCGACCCGGTACGCTGTATATAATCTCTGTTTGACTGCCACTTTATGCAATCCCTTTCACTTGGAGGATCTGTTAGGCTAGTGGGGTCATAATTCAATATAGCATCATCAAAGCATTTGTTCCATTTAAATATAGTATTCCCCTGATACCCATATGCCTACCCCATGTCATTCCGAGTACTCCATGTGAGAATACTATCATTCAACACACTCAATTTTATGTTCAAGATCTTCCCCTGAACTAGACCAATTGGGCTGGTAGTACCACGTGCATGGGCCACGTAAAGAGTGACATTCACAGACACTCTTAACCCGATCAGGTTCTGTATTGAAGTGATATTAACCTTATCATTACCATATGGTTGTGAATTATTTAACCTTGATCGAGCTAATTGTATGGCTTCTTCTGCAGCTTTATGGTGCTGAAGCCAATCATCGCAATTACTATCATTAAAAATCGTATCTATGTAATCCAAGAGCTGCAGGTGTCCCAATCCTCTCCACACGGGGTCTGAGAATAGGCCAAACCCAACAAACACTATCCCAACCACTGTCTAAATTATACTGTAAATCGTTCTCATTTAAGCGTAAAATTTGACACAATAACAAGGAAATTAAATTATGTCTTTGGAAATAGATTTAAGTGTTTGGTGTCTTCAGTATTTTATAGTGTAGCTTGTGTTGGTCTAGTCTAGTCTTTATTGTTGTGTTCTTGTTACATATAAAGTTCCCTAGCTAACCTGGAATTTATACAACTATATACATACGTGTGTGTGTGTGTGTGTGTGTGTGTGGAGATGAGTGCTGGGTAGTGAAGATGTATCGGATATGATTGTACCGATTTGTTTTGAAAGTTTAACTACTAACCACTACACATCTTCACTACCAAACACATTCCTTTTTCCTTATCATTCTCTCCTAGTGGGTAGTGAAGATGTATCGGATATGATTGTACCGATTTGTTTTGAAAGTTTAACTACTAACCACTACACATCTTCACTACCAAACACATTCCTTTTTCCTTATCATTCTCTCTTTCCTTCCTACCATCCTTAACATTCTCTCTTTCCTTCCATCCTTAACATTCCCTCCTTCCCTCCTCTCCTTCTTTCCATCCTTAACATTCCCTCCTTCCCTCCTCTCCTTCCTTCCATCCGTACCTTTACCTCCCTTCTTCCTTACCTTTCCTTCCTTCCATCCTTCCCTTCTCTCCTTTTTTCCCTCCTTCCATCCTTACCCTCCTCTCCTTTCCTTACCGTCTCCTTTCCTTACCAGTACTTCCTTCCTTCCTAAACCTTTCCCTCCCTCCCTCCTATTTGTGGTGTGGATGTGGATGTGCTGAAGAGTGTGAGAAACAACACCTTGAGGTGGTTCGGTCATGTGGAGCGTATGGGGAGCGAAGGTTAGTTTAAGAAAATGTTAAGTTTTACAGCCACCAGGCGGTTATGTACAGTCGGCGCAAAAGAATTCGACTCACCTCCTGGCAGGCTGATGAAATTCCATGTGTAGAGAAGATTTGTTAGGCTTAACATCTATTTGGGGTTGTAGAAACTACACAGTTTCCTGTTTTTGTGCGACCACTAGTACTTCCTATATTGCCACGAAACACACACACCTACTGTATATTGAAGGCATTTGTTTCACGGGATAGTCAGGAGGAATCAGAAGCCACCACCACCAAGTCTCTCTCATACATACATGATCACAGGCTCCTTATGTACACTAAATCATCATAGCCTAAAAAAATAATAAAATAAAATCTATGTAATCAGGAAAGCATACTGAAACCAGGCAGTGCGAAGCCGTAGACTTTTTCAGATCTTTGTTCATCCCCCCCCCACCCAACTGTATAATAATAATAATAATAATACAAGGCAATGAATTGGAACCGGCATCTTGACAACGGGGAATTTCATCTGAGATCACTCACTGCAACTTGTCCAATTTACTGCACATTCCAATATTATAAGTACTGTAACTGCATTAACCTTTTATAGGATACGAGGCGATCACAGACACAAAGAGAATGAAAATAAGAGTATAAATGTGCGTGTCTTGTCTTGGATATTGTGTGTGTGTGTGTGTGTGTGTAGCCTCTTTCCTACCTCTTGTCTCCCTCCCACTTACAATAATATAAGGCTCTGTAAAGTATATAACGATATAATAAAGTAATTAATAAGTTTACATTGTGTAGGCAAATAACAAAAATAACATCAATTTATGCAATATATTTACTGGTGGAAATGCTCTTAATTGAGGCCATCAGTTGTTGTTGTTGAAGTTTCTCAGGCTGTCTGGCCGAACAGCCCCGAGCTCTTTAGGAAGGCTATGGCTTGAACCGGGCTTTCCCACAGTGCCCTCAGTGAGTGTATCTTGTGTTGTTGGCGAGTGTCGTTGTGTTCGTTGCAGTCTTCCATAATGTGTTTAATAGAATGGGGTGCTGTGTTGCATCCTGGTCAGGTATCTTTGATGGCTCCATCTAGTTTCTTTTGATATATCAGGAGAGCCGGATGATGGCCGCTTCTCAATCTAGCCAGGTGGACTCTGTCCTCACGGGGAAGGGAGGGTTCGGATGGGTGGATATCAGGGGGTCGTGCATGCAGTAGGGTGTTGTTTTTAAGTTTTTTGATGGATTGGTGGGTGATTTGAGTGTGGATGTGTTTTTGGAGACTGGTTTGGGGTGGGGGGGCAGGGTGTAAGGGATGATAGTATTTGTGTGTGGTATCGTGTACTGGGAGTTGTTTTGATGTTTCTTGGCATCTTTGGGTGTTTTGCTATGTAGTGTAGTGGGTGGCGTGGATTTCTGGAGGCTGCAGCAAGTGTTTGTGTGCCTCTCATGTCGAGGTGGTCCTTAATCTTGAGGATTTTGGTTTCTTGGTGTAAGTGGTCTGTGGGTGTGGTAGCTGTGCAGCCTGTGATTGTTCTTAGGGCTCTGTTTTGTATGGACTGGACATCAATTGTCTAATATAACAACATGCTAAGAAAATAGTAATAATTGTCTTGTTGCTCGATTCCTTTCTAAGTTATAAGTATGTTTTTAGGTACACGTTTCGTGCAAATTCCAGTGTTGGCTAGTTGTGTAAATTGATAGTTGTGTAAATGGCTAGTTGTGTAAATTCATAGTTGTGTAAATGGCTAGTTGTGTAAATTGATAGTTGTGTAAATGGCTAGTTGTGTAAATGGCTAGTTGTGTAAATTGTTAGTTGTGTAAATTGTTAGTTGTGTAAATGGCTAGTTGTGTAAATTGTTAGTTGTGTAAATGGCTAGTTGTGTAAATTGTTAGTTGTGTAAATGGCTAGTTGTGTAAATTGTTAGTTGTGTAAATGACTAGTTGTGTAAATTGTTAGTTGTGTACATGGCTAGTTGTGTAAATTGTTAGTTGTGTAAATAGCTAGTTGTGTAATTTTTAAAGCGTCAACGGTGAAGTAATTTATTTTAAGTAATTATTTTGGTATGTAACTTCCAAATACAGTAACCTACCTCTCCACCAATAGTAGTAGTAGTAGTAGTAGTAGTAATGAAAATAGCTGTTATTGGAGTAGTAGTAATAATAAGAATAGTAGTACCGTAGTAGTTGTACTAGTTGCTGTAGTAGTAGTAGTTGTAGTTGTTTTGTAGTACCGGTAGTAGTAGTAGTAGTAGTAATAGTAGTTTTTGCTGTTGTTGTTTTGTTGTTGTTGTAGTAGTAGTAGTTGTAGTCGTAGTTGTTGTTTTTGTTGGTGGTAGTGGTGGTGTTGTTGTAAAGTGTTGGAAATACAGTTTTGGGTTATATAATAATAAATGTTACCAACTTTATATGCCGGGAATGAGTTTAATGCCACTCACTCACTCACTCACTCCCAGGATGTGGAGACGCGATGAATGAATGAATGAAGGAGAGAAAAATGGTTTCTATACATGTACCACCGAAAAGGAAAAAAAATAAAAAAAAAAATTGGGCCACGGTAACGGGCTTAATGAAACCTCTGTCCAGTGTCGGAACATAAAAAATAAAAAATAAATACACATCAAACCTTACAGTCTGAGTGTGTAAAAGATATTCAACCACATGAGTGTGTGTGTGTGTTAATTAGGTGTATTCAGTTTCAATCACTTTGCCAGTGTGTATGTGTGTGTATAAAAGGTGTATTCAATCACCTGCCAGTGTGTGTATTGAACACCTGAATAATTAATTAACCCTTTACCTTTCACAATGTGTTAGGTTTACGCCACTTTAAGGGTATTCCCAGGAAGCGAGGTGTGATGGGGCTCGGTGGTTTAGGCCGGAAAATTTTACGGAACACGTAAGGTGCCCACTTCCTTAAGGACAACAAAGTGACGTTGAACAGAACTAAGGCTCCCACTATACCTGCGTATCTTAACCAAACCCTTTACTTTATCATAAACTTAGTATGGAATTATTTTGTGTTAAACTTACCTTTATATATGAAACATTCAGTAATGTACTGTAATTATATCTAAATTATAGTATTTCATGCATATTACAGTACAACGACTGCGACAGACAAGCCTATGTGAAATTTTACTACTTTTATCAGGACAACGATCGTTTTATATTAATATTCTTATCCTATTCCTGATTTCCGTCCTAATTAGATATTACTGCAATATGTAAGATAGTACCAGTGGTCTTCAACCTTTTTTTATGTCGTCCACCCCTAGTGGTGATTAGGCTAGGTAGAAGCTGTCCACCCCTCACCCACCTCACCCAAAAACGTCTCTTAAAAAAATCTCACATTTTAACATTTAAAATCTAACTTTCATATCTCAATTCCTCCACATAATTACACATCCCATCTCAAACTAAGAGGCTCAAAATATACAAAATAACATTAAGCATTCCTTTGAGACGAATTTTCCTTTATTAAAGTAAAATTGCAGACAATATTTGCTATATTTGGTATCAATAAATAAAACAAATAATTATCTTTCAAGAAAAATAAATTAGTGGGTTGGCTGGTGTTGCACTTTGTCTGCTATTAGGGTGAATCGAGGTATAGACGATTTTCAAGTGCAACCCGCATGACAGGATCCAAATTCAGGATTGCATTCCTTTTCTTTGTCTTTATCAAAACTAAACTAGAGGATCCTTGCTCACACAAATATGATGTTGGCATCTGTACAAATATGGCTATTGCCTGCTCAGCTAGATCCTTGTATTCTGGAATATCAAGCAGGGTAACCCAGAAATCCATAGGATGGCTAAATGTCTTGAAAATAGCTTTTTGTGAATAATCCACTCGAAGCTCCAAAAGAGCATCACAATGATCAGATCCTTCATCTGTGGAAGGATTAAGCATCCACATGTTGAAGGTTAGCTGGTCATTCTCACTGTCTGGGAAATAGAAGTAAAGGTTTTCTTGCATCAAAGTAAGGTGTCTGATAATTAAGTGGGACATTTGTACCTCCAATTCTGCTCTGCTGCTTGCATACCATCTTTTACCATTCTATTTTATACCATTTATAATTGTAATCTCTTGTATATATACAGACACGTGCAGGTCAGGATCTCGTCCACCCACTTGTCCACCTCTAGACAGCCATCCACCCATCACTTAATCTCATCCACCCTATGGTGGACTGTCCACCCAGGTTGAATAGCACTGTATTAGACAAAAGCGATATAATAAACCTCGCATACACGGCATCTAATACTGTGCAGTGTTACCAGATTTCCACTTTATAGAGGCTATCTCAGACACTCCGCGAACTGTATAATATGTCAGAGTGCTCGCTGTCCACTACACCAGTCTGGTACAGTAACGCCCACATGTTGAAGATCAGCGACGTCTTTTACTGTGGCAAACACT
Source organism: Petrolisthes cinctipes (assembly GCA_033782935.1). Taxonomy (NCBI): domain Eukaryota; kingdom Metazoa; phylum Arthropoda; class Malacostraca; order Decapoda; family Porcellanidae; genus Petrolisthes; species Petrolisthes cinctipes. The sequence goes on along the minus strand of JAWQEG010003545.1, from coordinate 15,760 downwards.
GCCGCAGGAACAACCACTGATATAATATTAGCAATCCCAGGCATTATTATTGCAGCAACCTCCTTGGCAGTCTTCGTAACTCCTCTTGTTTCACTTGGAAGGTTTGCCAACTCTTCTTTTGCCATAATCTTGATCAGCTGCTCCCGAGTGTTGTCGCCGGCTTGAGCCATTGTTTATTTGGTAATCTATTTCAGTCCACCTATAACTCAATTTCACAGTAAGCAATGTTTTGAGTCACGAAGCTGTTGATGGAAGTGCTTGCAAGATATCAACTTCATGGAAGGCTTTAACTCGCCTCCATGTCAGGTAGTGGTGTTTGGTGTTTGTAGGCTACCTTACACTAACGCGAACTAGGAGCTGTCCAAGGCACGTCCGTTCACCACCACTCCCAAACAGTGTGTGGGTAGCTGTTGATCTGGGCCACGGTAACGGGCTTAATGAAACCTCTGTCCAGTGTCGGAACATAAAAAATAAAAAATAAATACACATCAAACCTTACAGTCTGAGTGTGTAAAAGATATTCAATCACATGAGTGTGTGTGTGTGTGTTAAAAAGGTGTATTCAATTTCAATCACTTTGCCAGTGTGTATGTGTGTGTATAAAAGATGTATTCAATCACCTGCCAGTGTGTGTATTGAACACCTGAATAATTAATTAACCCACAATGTGTTAGGTTTACGCCACTTTAAGGGTATTCCCAGGAAGCGAGGTGTGATGGGGCTCGGTGGTTTAGGCCAGAAAATTTTACGGAACACGTAAGGTGCCCACTTCCTTAAAGACAACAAAGTGACGTGGAACAGAATTAAGGCTCCCACTACCAACGATGAAATTGAAGTATACCTGCGTATCTTAACCAAACCCTTTACTTTATCATTCCAAGAACTGGGAAAGGACTCTATCCTTGCCTTGATCAGAGCAAAGGGTGTTTCGTAGTTCACCTACACGGCCAACTCCACCGCTAGGAGGGCACCCGTCCCACTGTGTACTTCCAACTTTATCATATCGTCACTTTCATCTACAGGTGTTGCTGCCCTTAGCATGGGACCTTCGTAAGCCTGACTGAAGGAGAACCCCAATAAATTAAAAAATTCGTAAATTGTCAATAGATTTGCACTGAGAGTCTTACATATTTGGTATCGTCGAATCCATGAACCACTTGACCCATAGTAATCCACTTTTTTTCCATCATAATGCACTTGTGATTTATGGTAGAGAAAATTCATGTCAGATATAGTGAAGGTAGTGGGGGGTGCGACTGGAAATACTGGTGGGTCATTGGCTAAGTCTTTCAGAAAGGTTATGGGTCTTAAAAACTCAGTTATTTCCTTTTTATAAATTGACTTTCTCTCAGTTCCAAGGTAATACCGGAACGCAAGGCTCTAGACATGAATCACATAAAATACAGGAAGAACAAAGTCAAATCCTTTCACATAAGGCCTTCGTATCCCCCACTGCGACCCGGTAATCTGTATATAATCTCTGTTTGTCTGCCACTTTATGTAATCCCTTTCACTTGGAGGATCTGTTAGGCTAGTGGGGTCATAATTCAATATAGCATCATCAAAGCATTTGTTCCATTTAAATATAATATCCCCCTGATACTCATATGCCTACCCCATGTCATTCCGAGTACTCCATGTGAGAATACTATCATTCAACACACTCAATTTTATGTTCAAGATCTTCCCCTTAACTAGACCACTTGGGCTGGTAGTAACACGTGTTTTTGCCACGTAAAGAGTGACATTCACAGACACTCTTAACCCGATCAGGTTCTGTATTGAAGTGATATTAACCTTATCATTACCATATGGTTGTGAATCATTTAACCTTGATCGAGCTAATTGTATGGCTTCTTCTGCAGCTTTATGGTGCTGAAGCCAATCATCGCAATTACTATCATTAAAAATCGTATCTATGTAATCCAAGAGCTGCAGGTGTCCCAATCCTCTCCACACGGGGTCTGAGAATAGGCCAAACCCAACAAACACTATCCCAACCACTGTCTAAATTATACTGTAAATCGTTCTCATTTAAGCATAAAATTTGACACAATAACAAGGAAATTAAATTATGTCTTTGGAAATAGATTTAAGTGTTTGGTGTCTTCAGTATTTTATAGTGTAGCTTGTGTTGGTCTAGTCTAGTCTTTATTGTTGTGTTCTTGTTACATATAAAGTTCCCTAGCTAACCTGGAATTTATACAACTATATACATACGTGTGTGTGTGTGTGTGTGTGTGTGGAGATGAGTGCTGGGTAGTGAAGATGTATCGGATATGATTGTACCGATTTGTTTTGAAAGTTTAACTACTAACCACTACACATCTTCACTACCAAACACATTCCTTTTTCCTTATCATTCTCTCTTTCCTTCCTACCATCCTTAACATTCTCTCTTTCCTTCCATCCTTAACATTCCCTCCTTCCCTCCTCTCCTTCTTTCCATCCTTAACATTCCCTCCTTCCCTCCTCTCCTTCCTTCCATCCGTACCTTTCCCTCCCTTCTTCCTTACCTTTCCTTCCTTCCATCCTTCCCTTCTCTCCTTTTTTCCCTCCTTCCATCCTTACCCTCCTCTCCTTTCCTTACCGTCTCCTTTCCTTACCAGTACTTCCTTCCTTCCTAAACCTTTCCCTCCCTCCCTCCTATTTGTGGTGTGGATGTGGATGTGCTGAAGAGTGTGAGAAACAACACCTTGAGGTGGTTCGGTCATGTGGAGCGTATGGGGAGCGAAGGTTAGTTTAAGAAAATGTTAAGTTTTACAGCCACCAGGCGGTTATGTACAGTCGGCGCAAAAGAATTCGACTCACCTCCTGGCAGGCTGATGAAATTCCATGTGTAGAGAAGATTTGTTAGGCTTAACATCTATTTGGGGTTGTAGAAACTACACAGTTTCCTGTTTTTGTGCGACCACTAGTACTTCCTATATTGCCACGAAACACACACACCTACTGTATATTGAAGGCATTTGTTTCACGGGATAGTCAGGAGGAATCAGAAGCCACCACCACCAAGTCTCTCTCATACATACATGATCACAGGCTCCTTATGTACACTAAATCATCATAGCCTAAAAAAATAATAAAATAAAATCTATGTAATCAGGAAAGCATACTGAAACCAGGCAGTGCGAAGCCGTAGACTTTTTCAGATATTTGTTCATCCCCCCCCCACCCAACTGTATAATAATAATAATAATAATACAAGGCAATGAATTGGAACCGGCATCTTGACAACGGGGAATTTCATCTGAGATCACTCACTGCAACTTGTCCAATTTACTGTACATTCCAATATTATAAGTACTGTAACTGCATTAACCTTTTATAGGATACGAGGCGATCACAGACACAAAGAGAATGAAAATAAGAGTATAAATGTGCGTGTCTTGTCTTGGATATTGTGTGTGTGTGTGTGTGTGTGTAGCCTCTTTCCTACCTCTTGTCTCCCTCCCACTTACAATAATATAAGGCTCTGTAAAGTAAATAACGATATAATAAAGTAATTAATAAGTTTACATTGTGTAGGCAAATAACAAAAATAACATCAATTTATGCAATATATTTACTGGTGGAAATGCTCTTAATTGAGGCCATCAGTTGTTGTTGTTGAAGTTTCTCAGGCTGTCTGGCCGAACAGCCCCGAGCTCTTTAGGAAGGCTATGGCTTGAGCCGGGCTTTCCCACAGTGCCCTCAGTGAGTGTATCTTGTGTTGTTGGCGAGTGTCGTTGTGTGCGTTGCAGTCTTCCATAATGTGTTTAATAGAATGGGGTGCTGTGTTGCATCCTGGTCAGGTATCTTTGATGGCTCCATCTAGTTTCTTTTGATATATCAGGAGAGCCGGATGATGGCCGCTTCTCAATCTAGCCAGGTGGACTCTGTCCTCACGGGGAAGGGAGGATTCGGATGGGTGGATATCAGGGGGTCGTGCATGCAGTAGGGTGTTGTTTTTAAGTTTTTTGATGGATTGGTGGGTGATTTGAGTGTGGATGTGTTTTTGGAGACTGGTTTGGGGTGGGGGGGCAGGGTGTAGGGGATGATAGTATTTGTGTGTGGTATCGTGTACTGGGAGTTGTTTTGATGTTTCTTGGCATCTTTGGGTGTTTTGCTATGTAGTGTAGTGGGTGGCGTGGATTTCTGGAGGCTGCAGCAAGTGTTTGTGTGCCTCTCATGTCGAGGTGGTCCTTAATCTTGAGGATTTTGGTTTCTTGGTGTAAGTGGTCTGTGGGTGTGGTAGCTGTGCAGCCTGTGATTGTTCTTAGGGCTCTGTTTTGTATGGACTGGACATCAATTGTCTAATATAACAAATTGATAAGAAAATAGTAATAATTGTCTTGTTGCTCGATTCCTTTCTAAGTTATAAGTATGTTTTTAGGTACACGTTTCGTGCAAATTCCAGTGTTGGCTAGTTGTGTAAATTGATAGTTGTGTAAATGGCTAGTTGTGTAAATTTATAGTTGTGTAAATGGCTAGTTGTGTAAATTGATAGTTGTGTAAATGGCTAGTTGTGTAAATTGATAGTTGTGTAAATAGCTAGTTGTGTAAATTGTTAGTTGTGTAAATGGCTAGTTGTGTAAATTGTTAGTTGTGTAAATGGCTAGTTGTGTAAATTGTTAGTTGTGTAAATGGCTAGTTGTGTAAATTGTTAGTTGTGTAAATGGCTAGTTGTGTAAATTGTTAGTTGTGTAAATGACTAGTTGTGTAAATTGTTAGTTGTGTACATGGCTAGTTGTGTAAATTGTTAGTTGTGTAAATAGCTAGTTGTGTAATTTTTAAAGCGTCAACGGAGAAGTAATTTATTTTAAGTAATTATTTTGGTATGTAACTTCCAAATACAGTAACCTACCTCTCCACCAATAGTAGTAGTAGTAGTAGTAGTAATGAAAATAGCTGTTATTGGAGTAGTAGTAATAATAAGAATAGTAGTACCGTAGTAGTTGTACTAGTTGCTGTAGTAGTAGTAGTTGTAGTTGTTTTGTAGTACCGGTAGTAGTAGTAGTAGTAGTAATAGTAGTTTTTGCTGTTGTTGTTTTGTTGTTGTTGTAGTAGTAGTAGTTGTAGTCGTAGTTGTTGTTTTTGTTGGTGGTAGTGGTGATGTTGTTGTAAAGTGTTGGAAATACAGTTTTGGGTTATATAATAATAAATGTTACCAACTTTATATGCCGGGAATGAGTTTAATGCCACTCACTCACTCACTCACTCACTCCCAGGATGTGGAGACGCGATGAATGAATGAATGAAGGAGAGAAAAATGGTTTCTATACATGTACCACCGAAAAAGGAAAAAAAAAAAAAAAAGAGTGTGTGTGTGTGTTAATTAGGTATATTCAGTTTCAATCACTTTGCCAGTGTGTATGTGTGTGTATAAAAGGTGTATTCAATCACCTGCCAGTGTGTGTATTGAACACCTGAATAATTAATTAACCCTTTACCTTTCACAATGTGTTAGGTTTACGCCACTTTAAGGGTATTCCCAGGAAGCGAGGTGTGATGGGGCTCGGTGGTTTAGGCCGGAAAATTTTACGGAACACGTAAGGTGCCCACTTCCTTAAGGACAACAAAGTGACGTTGAACAGAACTAAGGCTCCCACTATACCTGCGTATCTTAACCAAACCCTTTACTTTATCATAAACTTAGTATGGAATTATTTTGTGTTAAACTTACCTTTATATATGAAACATTCAGTAATGTACTGTAATTATATCTAAATTATAGTATTTCATGCATATTACAGTACAACGACTGCGACAGACAAGCCTATGTGAAATTTTACTACTTTTATCAGGACAACGATCGTTTTATATTAATATTCTTATCCTATTCCTGATTTCCGTCCTAATTAGATATTACTGCAATATGTAAGATAGTACCAGTGGTCTTCAACCTTTTTTTATGTCGTCCACCCCTAGTGGTGATTAGGCTAGGTAGAAGCTGTCCACCCCTCACCCACCTCACCCAAAAACGTCTCTTAAAAAAATCTCACATTTTAACATTTAAAATCTAACTTTCATATCTCAATTCCTCCACATAATTACACATCCCATCTCAAACTAAGAGGCTCAAAATATACAAAATAACATTAAGCATTCCTTTGAGACGAATTTTCCTTTATTAAAGTAAAATTGCAGACAATATTTGCTATATTTGGTATCAATAAATAAAACAAATAATTATCTTTCAAGAAAAATAAATTAGTGGGTTGGCTGGTGTTGCACTTTGTCTGCTATTAGGGTGAATCGAGGTATAGACGATTTTCAAGTGCAACCCGCATGACAGGATCCAAATTCAGGATTGCATTCCTTTTCTTTGTCTTTATCAAAACTAAACTAGAGGATCCTTGCTCACACAAATATGATGTTGGCATCTGTACAAATATGGCTATTGCCTGCTCAGCTAGATCCTTGTATTCTGGAATATCAAGCAGGGTAACCCAGAAATCCATAGGATGGCTAAATGTCTTGAAAATAGCTTTTTGTGAATAATCCACTCGAAGCTCCAAAAGAGCATCACAATGATCAGATCCTTCATCTGTGGAAGGATTAAGCATCCACATGTTGAAGGTTAGCTGGTCATTCTCACTGTCTGGGAAATAGAAGTAAAGGTTTTCTTGCATCAAAGTAAGGTGTCTGATAATTAAGTGGGACATTTGTACCTCCAATTCTGCTCTGCTGCTTGCATACCATCTTTTACCATTCTATTTTATACCATTTATAATTGTAATCTCTTGTATATATACAGACACGTGCAGGTCAGGATCTCGTCCACCCACTTGTCCACCTCTAGACAGCCATCCACCCATCACTTAATCTCATCCACCCTATGGTGGACTGTCCACCCAGGTTGAATAGCACTGTATTAGACAAAAGCGATATAATAAACCTCGCATACACGGCATCTAATACTGTGCAGTGTTACCAGATTTCCACTTTATAGAGGCTATCTCAGACACTCCGCGAACTGTATAATATGTCAGAGTGCTCGCTGTCCACTACACCAGTCTGGTACAGTAACGCCCACATGTTGAAGATCAGCGACGTCTTTTACTGTGGCAAACACTGCCGCAGGAACAACCACTGATATAATATTAGCAATCCCAGGCATTATTATTGCAGCAACCTCCTTGGCAGTCTTCGTAACTCCTCTTGTTTCACTTGGAAGGTTTGCCAACTCTTCTTTTGCCATAATCTTGATCAGCTGCTCCCGAGTGTTGTCGCCGGCTTGAGCCATTGTTTATTTGGTAATCTATTTCAGTCCACCTATAACTCAATTTCACAGTAAGCAATGTTTTGAGTCACGAAGCTGTTGATGGAAGTGCTTGCAAGATATCAACTTCATGGAAGGCTTTAACTCGCCTCCATGTCAGGTAGTGGTGTTTGGTGTTTGTAGGCTACCTTACACTAACGCGAACTAGGAGCTGTCCAAGGCACGTCCGTTCACCACCACTCCCAAACAGTGTGTGGGTAGCTGTTGATCTGGGCCACGGTAACGGGCTTAATGAAACCTCTGTCCAGTGTCGGAACATAAAAAATAAAAAATAAATACACATCAAACCTTACAGTCTGAGTGTGTAAAAGATATTCAATCACATGAGTGTGTGTGTGTGTGTTAAAAAGGTGTATTCAATTTCAATCACTTTGCCAGTGTGTATGTGTGTGTATAAAAGATGTATTCAATCACCTGCCAGTGTGTGTATTGAACACCTGAATAATTAATTAACCCACAATGTGTTAGGTTTACGCCACTTTAAGGGTATTCCCAGGAAGCGAGGTGTGATGGGGCTCGGTGGTTTAGGCCGGAAAATTTTACGGAACACGTAAGGTGCCCACTTCCTTAAAGACAACAAAGTGACGTGGAACAGAATTAAGGCTCCCACTACCAACGATGAAATTGAAGTATACCTGCGTATCTTAACCAAACCCTTTACTTTATCATTCCAAGAACTGGGAAAGGACTCTATCCTTGCCTTGATCAGAGCAAAGGGTGTTTCGTAGTTCACCTACACGGCCAACTCCACCGCTAGGAGGGCACCCGTCCCACTGTGTACTTCCAACTTTATCATATCGTCACTTTCATCTACAGGTGTTGCTGCCCTTAGCATGGGACCTTCGTAAGCCTGACTGAAGGAGAACCCCAATAAATTAAAAAATTCGTAAATTGTCAATAGATTTGCACTGAGAGTCTTACATATTTGGTATCGTCGAATCCATGAACCACTTGACCCATAGTAATCCACTTTTTTTCCATCATAATGCACTTGTGATTTATGGTAGAGAAAATTCATGTCAGATATAGTGAAGGTAGTGGGGGGTGCGACTGGAAATACTGGTGGGTCATTGGCTAAGTCTTTTAGAAAGGTTATGGGTCTTAAAAACTCAGTTAATTCCTTTTTATAAATTGACTTTCTCTCAGTTCCAGGGTAATACCGGAACGCAAGGCTCTAGACATGAATCACAAAAAATACAGGAAGAACATATTCAAATCCTTTCACATAAGGCATTCGCATCCCCCACTGCGACCCGGTAATCTGTATATAATCTCTGTTTCTCTGCCACTTTATGCAATCCCTTTCACTTGGAAGATCTGTTAGGCTAGTGGGGTCATAATTCAATATAGCATCATCAAAGCATTTGTTCCATTTAAATATAATATCCCCCTGATACTCATATGCCTACCCCATGTCATTCCGAGTACTCCATGTGAGAATACTATCATTCAACACACTCAATTTTATGTTCAAGATCTTCCCCTTAACTAGACCAATTGGGCTGGTAGTAACACGTGCCTTTGCCACGTAAAGAGTGACATTCACAGACACTCTTAACCCGATCAGGTTCTGTATTGAAGTGATATTAACCTTATCATTACCATATGGTTGTGAATTATTTAACCTTGATCGAGCTAATTGTATGGCTTCTTCTGCAGCTTTATGGTGCTGAAGCCAATCATCGCAATTACTATCATTAAAAATCGTATCTATGTAATCCAAGAGCTGCAGGTGTCCCAATCCTCTCCACACGGGGTCTGAGAATAGGCCAAACCCAACAAACACTATCCCAACCACTGTCTAAATTATACTGTAAATCGTTCTCATTTAAGCGTAAAATTTGACACAATAACAAGGAAATTAAATTATGTCTTTGGAAATAGATTTAAGTGTTTGGTGTCTTCAGTATTTTATAGTGTAGCTTGTGTTGGTCTAGTCTAGTCTTTATTGTTGTGTTCTTGTTACATATAAAGTTCCCTAGCTAACCTGGAATTTATACAACTATATACATACGTGTGTGTGTGTGTGTGTGTGTGTGGAGATGAGTGCTGGGTAGTGAAGATGTATCGGATATGATTGTACCGATTTGTTTTGAAAGTTTAACTACTAACCACTACACATCTTCACTACCAAACACATTCCTTTTTCCTTATCATTCTCTCCTAGTGGGTAGTGAAGATGTATCGGATATGATTGTACCGATTTGTTTTGAAAGTTTAACTACTAACCACTACACATCTTCACTACCAAACACATTCCTTTTTCCTTATCATTCTCTCTTTCCTTCCTACCATCCTTAACATTCTCTCTTTCCTTCCATCCTTAACATTCCCTCCTTCCCTCCTCTCCTTCTTTCCATCCTTAACATTCCCTCCTTCCCTCCTCTCCTTCCTTCCATCCGTACCTTTCCCTCCCTTCTTCCTTACCTTTCCTTCCTTCCATCCTTCCCTTCTCTCCTTTTTTCCCTCCTTCCATCCTTACCCTCCTCTCCTTTCCTTACCGTCTCCTTTCCTTACCAGTACTTCCTTCCTTCCTAAACCTTTCCCTCCCTCCCTCCTATTTGTGGTGTGGATGTGGATGTGCTGAAGAGTGTGAGAAACAACACCTTGAGGTGGTTCGGTCATGTGGAGCGTATGGGGAGCGAAGGTTAGTTTAAGAAAATGTTAAGTTTTACAGCCACCAGGCGGTTATGTACAGTCGGCGCAAAAGAATTCGACTCACCTCCTGGCAGGCTGATGAAATTCCATGTGTAGAGAAGATTTGTTAGGCTTAACATCTATTTGGGGTTGTAGAAACTACACAGTTTCCTGTTTTTGTGCGACCACTAGTACTTCCTATATTGCCACGAAACACACACACCTACTGTATATTGAAGGCATTTGTTTCACGGGATAGTCAGGAGGAATCAGAAGCCACCACCACCAAGTCTCTCTCATACATACATGATCACAGGCTCCTTATGTACACTAAATCATCATAGCCTAAAAAAATAATAAAATAAAATCTATGTAATCAGGAAAGCATACTGAAACCAGGCAGTGCGAAGCCGTAGACTTTTTCAGATCTTTGTTCATCCCCCCCCCACCCAACTGTATAATAATAATAATAATAATACAAGGCAATGAATTGGAACCGGCATCTTGACAACGGGGAATTTCATCTGAGATCACTCACTGCAACTTGTCCAATTTACTGCACATTCCAATATTATAAGTACTGTAACTGCATTAACCTTTTATAGGATACGAGGCGATCACAGACACAAAGAGAATGAAAATAAGAGTATAAATGTGCGTGTCTTGTCTTGGATATTGTGTGTGTGTGTGTGTGTGTGTAGCCTCTTTCCTACCTCTTGTCTCCCTCCCACTTACAATAATATAAGGCTCTGTAAAGTATATAACGATATAATAAAGTAATTAATAAGTTTACATTGTGTAGGCAAATAACAAAAATAACATCAATTTATGCAATATATTTACTGGTGGAAATGCTCTTAATTGAGGCCATCAGTTGTTGTTGTTGAAGTTTCTCAGGCTGTCTGGCCGAACAGCCCCGAGCTCTTTAGGAAGGCTATGGCTTGAACCGGGCTTTCCCACAGTGCCCTCAGTGAGTGTATCTTGTGTTGTTGGCGAGTGTCGTTGTGTTCGTTGCAGTCTTCCATAATGTGTTTAATAGAATGGGGTGCTGTGTTGCATCCTGGTCAGGTATCTTTGATGGCTCCATCTAGTTTCTTTTGATATATCAGGAGAGCCGGATGATGGCCGCTTCTCAATCTAGCCAGGTGGACTCTGTCCTCACGGGGAAGGGAGGATTCGGATGGGTGGATATCAGGGGGTCGTGCATGCAGTAGGGTGTTGTTTTTAAGTTTTTTGATGGATTGGTGGGTGATTTGAGTGTGGATGTGTTTTTGGAGACTGGTTTGGGGTGGAGCGGGCAGGGTGTAAGGGATGATAGTATTTGTGTGTGGTATCGTGTACTGGGAGTTGTTTTGATGTTTCTTGGCATCTTTGGGTGTTTTGCTATGTAGTGTAGTGGGTGGCGTGGATTTCTGGAGGCTGCAGCAAGTGTTTGTGTGCCTCTCATGTCGAGGTGGTCCTTAATCTTGAGGATTTTGGTTTCTTGGTGTAAGTGGTCTGTGGGTGTGGTAGCTGTGCAGCCTGTGATTGTTCTTAGGGCTCTGTTTTGTATGGACTGGACATCAATTGTCTAATATAACAACATGCTAAGAAAATAGTATGTGTAAATTTATAGTTGTGTAAATGGCTAGTCGTGTAAATGGCTAGTTATGTAAATTGTTAGTTGTGTAAATGGCTAGTTGTGTAAATTGATAGGAGTGTAAATTGATAGTTGTGTAAATGGCTAGTTGTGTAAATTGTTAGTTGTGTAAATTGATAGTTGTGTAAATTGTTAGTTGTGTAAATTGATAGGAGTGTAAATTGATAGTTGTGTAAATTGATAGTTGTGTAAATTGAAAGTTGTGTAAATTGATAGTTATGTAAATTGATAGTTGTGTAAATTGATAGTTGTGTAAATTGATAGTTGTGTAAATAGCTAGTAGTGTAATTTTTAAAGCGTCAACGGAGAAGTAATTTATTTTAAGTAATTATTTTGGTATGTAACTTCCAAATACAGTAACCTACCTCTCCACCAATAGTAGTAGTAGTAGTAGTAGTAGTAGTAGTAATAATGAAAATAGCTGTTATTGGAGTAGTAGTAATAATAAGAATAGTAGTACCGTAGTAGTTGTACTAGTTGCTGTAGTAGTAGTAGTTGTAGTTGTTTTGTAGTACCGGTATTAGTAGTAGTAGTAGTAGTAGTAGTAGTAATAGTAGTTTTTGCTGTTGTTGTTTTGTTGTTGTAGTAGTAGTAGTTGTAGTAGTTGTAGTCGTAGTTGTTGTTTTTTGTTGGTGGTAGTGGTGGTGTTGTTGTAAAGTGTTGGAAATACAGTTTTGGGTTATATAATAATAAATGTTACCAACTTTATATGCCGGGAATGAGTTTAATGCCACTCACTCACTCACTCATTCCCAGGATGTGGAGACGCGATGAATGAATATGAATGAATGAATGAAGGAGAGAAAAATGGTTTCTATACATGTACCATCTGAAAGTGGGGGGGAAAAAAAAATATATATATATTATTACATTTTCCTCCATAGACGTATTTCCTCCTTCCCTCTTGCCCTCTGTTCCCTCCACCTACCCACCCACCCTGCCCCACCCTGCCCCACCCCTGTCAAGAGTAAAAGGGACTGTAATTACGACTATGTGTACTTTTTTCAATCAAGGAGGGAGCGGTGGTTCGTGATCGGGGTGCGAACTGGAATGGGGGAGGGGGGGGGCGAGTGGGAAGTGTTTGAGGGGGTTGGTTGGGTCGGGTCGGGGTATACAGGGGGGAGGGGGAGGGCGAGTGGGGAAGTGTTTGAGGGAGTTGGTTGGGTCGGGTCGGGGTATACAGGGGGGAGGGGGGAGGGGGAGGGCGAGTGTGGATGTGTTTGAGGGGGTTGGTTGGGTCGGGTCGGGGTATACAGGGGGGAGGGGGTGGGGCGAGTGGGGAAGTGTTTGAGGGGGTTGGTTGAGTCGGGTCGGGGTATACAAGGGTCGGTCGGTCGGTCTGTCGTCGGTCGGTCTTCACCTCCTCGTTGCTGTGGTTGGTTCCCCGTCGGCCGCTAGATGGCAGCACCGCACGGCAACACACACAAGCCGGAATTTCCAGCCTGCCAGCCATCATCACACACACACACACACACACACACTGGTGCCGCGTGTGGGAGAGTTTCTAAGAAGTCTTGTTTGTATGTATGTATGTATGTATGTATGTAGGTTGATAAATAGATGGATTTGTTTCCAAGTTTTTCATCGGTGTTGCGTGTGGTGCCGTGTGCTTTTTGAGAGGAAGGTGGTTGGTGGGTAAGGTGATAGGGTTTGCGTGCGTGTGTGAGTGTGAGAGAGAGTGATACTGAGTCGATGGCGTACGAGGAGAGAGAGAGAAAGAGAGTGTGTGTGTGTGTGAGAGCCGGCAACAGTGAGAGGGAAGGGAGGGGAGGGAAGGTAAGGGAGGACGGAGGCAAGTGCGTGAGGGACATGTAAAATGAGGAATGACCCAGGGAAGGTTGGGGAGGGAGGGAAAGGAACAGAGAGAGAGAGAGAGAGAGAGAGAGAGAGATGGAGAGGGAGAGGGAGGGAGGGACAGAGAGAGAGTATAGTGAGTGTGTGGTAGGGACAAAGAGAGTATGTGTAATATAGGATGTTATGTATACCTACGTAGTGGATAGAGAGAGTGGAGGATAAGAAAAAAAGAAAATTAATTAATAGCAATAATAAAATATAATATTATATCATTGTTTATTGTAAGATAAAAGAAAATACGAAAGACTAAGAGGAGGGATTTTGATAGGAGACAAAAATGATTGACTAGAATTAAGTAACTAAAATGGAGAAATTATTTGGAGGAAAAGGAGCAAACTTTGTCTTTCATCTTTTATCTTGCTTTATTCCTCCTCTTCCTGTCTCTCATTTCCTCTCATGTGCTGCCTTCCCTCCTCTTAATTCCTCTCCTTTCATCACTCATTTCACCCTCGTATACCCCTCCCTCTCCCCTCCTCTCTCTCTCTCTCTCTCCCCTCAGCTCACCTCTCTCTTCCCTTCTCTCCTTTTCTTCACACTTCTCTCTCTCTCTCTCTCTCTCTCTCTCTCTCTCTCCTCTCTCTCTCTCTCTCTCTCTCTCTCTCTCTCTCCCCCCCCTGTCATTCTCTCCCCTCAGCTCACCTCTCTCTTCCCTTCTCTCTCTCTCTCTCTCTCTCTCTCTCTCTCTCTCTCTCTCTCTCTCCTGCTCAGTTATGTATATGTGTCCTGTGTATACTGTTATGTTCTCTTATGTATACTGGGTGCTGTGTTGTGGGTATGTATAACATATGTATTAACCCTAAATGTATCCAAGTTGTTGTACTAACTCGTGTAATGTGTCCTGCGTGTGTCTTTCTGTGTGTCCTGGGTATCCTATATGTGTCCTGCATGGATATCCTACCTGTCCTGCGTGTGTGTCCTGGGTATCCTACGAGTCCTGTGTGTGTGTGTCCTGGTGTTGTGTCTTGCTGCATGTGTGTCCTGGTTTTGTGTGTTACTATGTGTCCTGGGTATCCTACGTGTCCTGCGTGTGTGGTGTGTAGGATTGAGGCAGGAAGGACCTCCAGAGAATGCAGCCCACCTCCTACTTCCTTGCCGTATTGATTTCTGCTCTCACTCTCTCTCCCTCACTCTCTCTTTGCTCTCTCCCTTGCCTTTGTCCCTGCTTGCTTGCTTGCTTGCTTGCTCTCCTTCCTTCTTGCTTTTCCTATCTTAGTGACTCTTTGCTTGCTTCCCTTCCTTCCCTTCCTTCCTTCCTTCGTTCCTTCGTGTGATATATTGCTTGCCTTTTCCCCTCCTGCCTGCCTGCCTGCCTGCTTATTTCCTTCGTTATTGCTTGCCTCTCTTCTCTTCCCACCTCCCCTTTTTCCTGTTACCCTCCTTTCTTCCTTCCATCCTTCCTTCCTTCGTTCCTTCCTACCTATCCTACTTCATCCACTCTTGTTTACCTGCCTATCTGTTGGTCTGTCTTTTAGCCCTTCCATCTTTCTGCCCTTCCATTTTTCTGCCCTTCCATTTTTCTGCCCTTCCATCTCTCTGCCCTTCCATCTTTCTGCCCTTCCATCTTTTAGCCCTTCCATCTTTCTGCCCTTCCATTTTTCTGCCCTTTCCATTTTTCTGCCCTCCATCTTTCTGCCCTTCCATTTTTCTGCCCTTCCATCTTTCTGCTCATCTGCCTAACCTCTTGACTATCTTCCATTCTCGCAATACCAAGTAGATGATTACCGCTCTCACCTACCATATTAGTTACCACACACACACACACACACACACACACACACACACACACACACACACACACACACACACACAACCTCTCTATACAACTTACCATACTCTCACTATAAAATTTACCACACACTCACTCACTCACTCACTACACATCACATCACACCCTCACTCACTACACAATTTATCACCACCCCACTCACTACACATCTTTTCACACCCTCATCATACAAGTTATATATATCACACCCTCACTACACATAATACCCTCACTACTAGACAACGCACCACACCCTCACTGCACTAATTACCACACCCATCACTACACACACATCTTTTTTTTTCACACCCTCATCATACAACTTATTACACCCTCACTACACACACATCTTTTCACACCCACACACAACACACAAACAAATCCTCTCTGTACTAGTTACCATGCACCCAACACTACACCTACTGTCTAGTCTACCACACAATCTACTACCACAATGACTGACTACCTACTACCCTCGCTATCACAACTACCACTCATTTACTACCTACCTACCTACCACACACAAACTACCTCAAATACTACTACTACTACTACTACTACTACACTACCGCTATGGAAAGTAAAGTACCACACACTCAAT